>CAKAOJ020000015.1:1292500-1522500 GCA_916701645.2 Sebastolobus alascanus | reverse complement strand
CTGGCTTGTTACTTAAATGCTGAAAGAAACATGTAAGAAGAGGCCTTCATGGTTTGGATGGATACACTCCCAAAAGCAGCTTAAGAGGGATCTTAATCATTAGCAATCCAAATATTTTAATCAACTGAAAATATCAATGTTTAAACATTAAATCAATGAATACTTTATGTTTATGAATACATTCACACATCATTCTGGAGGACTCCATCTGGAAGGATCATCATCTATGTGTGTTAATTGAAGAGAACAACACTCAGTGTGTATTTACAGTGTATCTTCAGCTAATTTATTTATTTATTTCTTTTTTGTATAGTAACAAGCTCTGTTACACTGCATAATAATTATAGTTCCAAACATTTCCTAGCAGCCTAGCCCAACCACAGCACTCTACTGTTGGTTACAAAGCTTTTCTTGTGTAGCAGGTGGGGGTCTTGGATATGTTGCTCATAGGCATGTGGATGAAACCAATTGTTTCCAAAGTGATCCAAGGTTACATTTTCTCAGCTGTCCAGTTTGCTGTAAAGGGATGTAATACATACCTGATAAACCAATAAACAGTTGCAGTATATGCCTTAAAAGGGGCTCTATGTAAGGATCAGAAATTGCTTGTTAACAGTCACATTCCTGTTTTGCAAGACGGGCTTCACTCGATATAACTTTGTTTTTTTTGTGCTTCCGTTGAGTTTGTGTTGGGAGTCTGAGTTATGGTGGGGGCTGGTCGTTTTTTGGTGTTAGCGGTCTCCATTTCTAATCAAACGTATGGCTGAACACTGTTAACCCTGTAGCGGAGCTGAAGAGAGTAAAGGCACTCGTGCATGATGTCGCATCTGTTGGATTTTCCTGGAAAAACCAGCCCGCATTCACATTAAAAGCAGTCTACAGGCTGATAGAGGAAACCCAGAAAGTCGTGGAATGTCTCATTTTTTAGGTTACTTAGGTTATCCCACTTCTGACACCACATGCAAGATTTGGCCCAGTGGTGGAAGAAGGAGGCACGAACTCAGAAATCTTCACCTGGTGCTTTGTTTTATTGCTGTCACCAGCCGAGTGTAAAGTACAGTTGTGCAAATGTGCATTGTAGAAAAAATTGTCATAAGGAAACATATGTCAAACAAACACAAGAAACCGACCAACACTAGGCCCCTGACTATATGGCTCTTGTGTGCTGCCTTTTCAGGCCCACGCTGCCCTCTCGAGAGGAGCTCCATCCCCCTGGCTTTATACTGGAAGCCCCAAACATCATCCCAAAAATCAACCGATGATCTGTTTGAAATAGGTCCAACAATACTAAACAAAACGAGTGAGAGATTTGAAAAACATCCACCAGGTGACTCGATGGTAAAATATTGTTTGGACCATACAAGTGAAAACTAATGGACTATGACCAAAAGTTTCACCACTAGAAAGGGGTTTAAAGAGCAATATATCAATCCCAAAAGAGCAGGGAGCAGACAATTTGTCAGTGCTTAATATAGAAAATTAAACCTTACTTTATTTCTCAGAGATGTTTATAGCACAGCTGAATGACCATGTGCCCTTACAGTACCTGAACTGGGCTTGACATCAGTGAGCATGAAGGCATATGAAAGATACTTTCCTTTGGTGTTGGTAATTCATCAGTATTCATCGCAAGTGGAAATCTGCCTCTATAAACTATGATGTTACATCATAATTTCAGGATGATATTGATATCTCATATCTGAGTTTAATATTCACTGACTCCTCCACTCTTTATCCCATGCCAAGTTTCTTTAAATAAACTCTCTGAAGTGGAGAAAACATAAGGTGACCCAAAAGTCAATGTTAATATTCAATCACGTGGAGCCTTTGAGCACACATGAATATATGAGGGAACCACGCTAGCAGCGGAAAAAGGATAAATCCACTGCTGCAAAATATGATCAATACAAAGCATGCTCATGTCTCCTTTTATCAGCTTACAAGCACAAACATATAAATTGCATAATAAAAGATACACAGATAGCAAAGAAAGCTGAAATTACCCAAATTCAATAGCCTAATGAAAAACAGTGATTTCCATCCAATTCAGAGCACTCGCTGTTTACTTTTTTAATATAACATCCCCATTTCTTCTCCCTCTCAGCTCATTGAGGTAAACGGGTTGTGTTTGTGAGCAGCCATACTCGCTCAGTCGCATTCGTGGGTCAGGGAGCCCTTATCTATGATATCCAGTGCATGAATCAACTTCACTGTAGTTTTGACTTCTGGGTTAAAGAAGAGATAAATGGGATAAGGAGGACGGTGCATGATGGGGTTGGACCAAAAAAGATGAGCACAAGGGCAAAGGGGATTGATCAGTCATATGTCTTTTAGATAAAATCAATGAATGTACAAAAATACCACAATGCTTTACTTTAATCCCCTATTTAGCATTTAGGCACTAAATAAAGATGTAATAAATATAATAAATGGTTCATAACATACTATGATGTAGTTGTAAGCAGATTTGTTAATGCATTACTCGTCATGAGTGGAGGCTGGTGTATGAACACATTATGAATGAGTTTATAACATTGATAAATACTATAAATTGTTAAACACTTAATATCCTTATATTTGCTTACGACTACATTATAGTTTGTGATAATCAAATGTTTGTATCATAGACTATACAGTATATAAGAAGTGACGTTTTGAAGCCTCAAGTTCAAGCACAGAAAACTAACTGAACTGACCAAAGATGTTAGACAAACTATTTACCGACTCTTAAAACACCCAGAACACCCAGGACTCCAGAATCAGCACCCTGGACAGCGGTCAGAGGACTCTGTGAGGGGCTGTGAAACAGTTTTAACTCTTCAATGACAGTCTATTGATCATTTGCATTGCAATTAGTAATTAAAAAGACAACTTGTTGCTACCTGACAGTTAGCAGAGGACAGATTTTTAATGTTGCCACCAGAACCGTATCCGTCGTGAACAAACGTAGAGCTCCATATACCGTTATATTGCACTTTGACACCTGAACACTGCTCATTTGGTATTGTTTTAAAGGTGCTAAATGCGAAAAGTGAGCGTCATTTTCTCATAGACTTCTATACAATCAGACTTCTTTTTGCAACCAGAGGAGTCGCCCCCTGCTGGCTGTTAGAAAGAATGCAAGTTTAAGGCGCTTCAGCATTGGCTTCACTTTTCAGACCTGGAGGTAGGCCGCTGGTCTGTATACTGCTTATGAATGCTAAATAGGGGGGGTTAAAGTGTTACCAAAAATACAAAAGACTGTGCCAATTTTACATCTCTTTTAATCAGTTTTTTTGAGTGTTACATTTTTCAGTAGCATTCAATATCAAATGCACACTTCTCACTCTAAAGGTAATATAAGTTTTCACTCAAGTCTATATTTCCATGTTGTGATTCCTAACATGGTCTTCTGATTGGCAGCTAATTAATTTTCATAATTGACACTTTCAGATGTGTGAGTGGAGATTTTTTTTCATATGCTGTCGTTATTGTGTTGGAAGGAGAGTTAGGTATGGGCTCTGGGGTGGTTTCAATGCTGTAGAATGATTTATTCATGCCATGATTTTATGCAAACACAAATGTGAGATTTTTACATGACACAAAATCTCAGTTTTATGCAGGGTAGACAATTAAACTCAAGGTGTTTATAAAAGCATCTCACCTCAAAATAGAACACGTGAAAATCTCACGAATCTATGCAGATGAGACAAAGAAACTCAAGCTGCTCACATCAAAATAAAGAATATAATAGATTAGCATATAAATCAGAATAACATCGCATCTGAAAATACACTGTGGATGATATGCAGTTAACAAACTGAAGACATAATGAAATTAGAACATCTAATGCAGGGCCAAATGTTCCTCAGATTTGACAAAGTATAGAACATAAAGTTTATTTGCCACAACAAGAAATGACATGATAAAGAGGAAGAATGAACTGCTTTACTTTGTGTCCTGGTGAAGTCAGGTGTTTAAGGAGCTGAGGGAGACATCACCAAAAGATGACGGAGGCGTGAGGAAACCGACTGCTGTATTAGCTTTGGAAGGTTGTGCAAGTTTAGAAGTCAGATCACAAGTAACAGATTGAAATTTCAGCACCAGGCAAAGACAGGTGAGAGGGGAGGAGAAAGGAGGGGAGGGAGGTCAAAGAGGAAAGAGAAAAAAGACAGAGAGGAAGAGCGAAAAAACTACGAGTTCCATGTTGCTACATTTACATTGTAGACATCTTTCTGATGCTGTCACACAGTGAGACTCTGTGTGAGTCCAACAGCAGGATCAGCTTCAGTTCCTAGATTACAAACATTACGAGCCACAAGAAGTCAAGCTTAATGAAGCTTAAGAGTAACTCAGACACAGTATCTTCATGATCTTTACTGTTCTTGTAATCACTGCCCACACATTCACAACCCAAAGGTCAGGAAGGATCTTTGCTTTCAGTCCACATACAAGAAGTGCTTAACTAAACACATCAAACTTTAAGAATGGTGACACGAGGGATCTCACAAAGAACACAAAGGCAAGCAGAAAATCCTCAAAAGTGACCAACCTGACTCCTTTTTTTTGGAGACTCTTTTGAGGGCTATCCGACGTGTCGATGGATTTGCTCCGGCTCTCCCCCAGATATCGCATGCATGCAATGAATCCTTTCATCCTGAGCTCAAAGCTAAGCAGCATTATCATAGCACTGTATTTCAGCACAGTGGATCAGATAGGGGAGGCTAAGGTGAATATTACTTACCAGCTGGTGTACTTGTATGAGTCTGGTTCACTGAGGGGCAGCGGCGCTGGAATGAGTTTTGAGGTGGGGGGAACATATCTACACATGATGTAGTAAGGTGTTTCCCACAGGTTTCTGTGAGACTGTGGTAGGTGGACCTCGGACCGTAGGGGGGTTCAGCGGCATGCTCCCCCAGAAGAAAATTGTATACATTTTAAAGGTAAATGCATCAATCTGGTGCACTTTGAGAGCAAAATGAAGAGGCTAGATCTATGAAGAACTTTGTGCTCTAGTAAACAATTTAACCATAAACGCATTAGTTGTATGTGAATGGTGAAGACACGGCAAAAAGTCCCACCCACATAGCGTGGTAAACGAGACGGGGTCCGTGTTTCAAGACGGGTTGGTGCCGACATCATCGCAGACCCACTCACTGAGGATAATGTCAGTTAACAGTTGTGGCGGGAGCCCCCTCCCTTCCTGCAGGGAAAGAGGGCGCACTGCGTAACGAGCAATCCACGGCACCGCGAAACGGCCGGGTGAGAGAACTCACGGTTGGACTTGTGAGCCACCTTCACCCCGGGCCTTTCCGAGCCGACCTAGAGCCGGTGCACTGGAGGAAATGCGATGCGATGGCCAGCCAGTGCTGGGGAGACGTCTTGACCACCAGGATGTCAGATGACTTTGATTTCATTTGAATTACGCTACACAATAGCTGATTATGATTGGATAAATGTCCAACATGTTACACCATATAGACATTATCGCCAGCGTTCTAGGAACTTAATACCTGGATTATCCAGGAAGTCCAGTTTTTGCTTGTGATGTAAATATATAAGAATTAGCCCAACACCATGCAGAACATATAAGGTTCTACCTGATATACTGTATATGCCTGCGTGTTTTTGATTGGCCATGTCAGGGCTTTGAGAGATGGTACCGGATGCTGAGGCGAATGTTGAGCGAGGATCAACCCTTATGTTGGTCTACTAGAATAAAAGGGCAAAAAACGTTTGATACATTGTTGCAGAACCACCCAAAAAAATGTCTGGTGTGATGCTCCCTGTCTTAAATTTTAATGTGGAACTATTTTCAAATCCACAGTCAACGATTTTCAAATCCACTTTGTTGGGATGGTTGACAGTCGTGGTGTTTATGATGCAAGGAGGTGAAACCCTAGCAAAATGTTTAAAATCTATCTAATATGCCTTGATCAGATTTAAGAGTTTTGTCTTCATAGTGAAAAGTATGCCTTCTGAGTCGCCTACACACAATGGTTACAGGCTTGGCGGTTCAGTCAGTTGTTGAGTAGTGAAGTGACTGCCATTCCTTTATGTTACAAATTAATAACATATGTAACACCATGGGATATCTAATGAAACACCACTCAGTGAAAATAAGCAAACCGTTTGTTTTCCACAAATAAATTTATGCTTCAGAAATAACCCGTGGTTAATGTATAGTTATTATGTTCGTAAATTGGATCCATCTGTGATGACTAAAGTGGTTATATTGTTTTGAAACCGTCCTTTGAATACACTACAAATTGTTATTCAAAGCAAACCACGCCTCGTGTCTCAGGTTGCAATGACTTTCTGTGCAGCTCCGCAACTCATTGTTATCCCTGAATATGATTTCAGAGCCTAGTGGAGACACAAGGGCTGCCATTGAGTGTGTTCGGGCTATCGCCACAGTCTATTTTACACCTCACTAGCTTTGGATGAATCCATAAAATTACTGTGTCGGGCCTCGGCCTGGTAAACCTGGCATCGGCAATGCTCTCCGGTGCTTCATTGCTGATGAAACTCATATAAATTCATGACTTCTTCTCTTCTGTCTGCGTCACGAGAAAACAGGAACCTCTCTGTTGCCTTATCAACGAGATACCCTGCATATCTTAGTTCATCTAACTGAAGCAGAGCCTTAGCAGTTCAGAGTGAATATATAAACTGTGTTTCGATTGACCACTATGTATCCAACAAGCGCACTTTCAAATCAAAAAGGAGTGGCAAGGCTGGACAGCGGGATGGAGGAAAATATGTTGGAAAGAGGCTTTGCTAATGATGTCGCTAATTTGATGGACATGCAAAGAGGGTAGAGGGGGGGTAAGATTGAGGCGTTTGGAACATCACAAACAGTTGATTTATGCATGCGATGCTAATTAGCTGCTCTATTTCCTCTCATTTACTCGCCACCTGAGATGTCCTTGGGCAAGCAAAATAAACAATTACACACACATACACACCCATCCTCTAAACTTCCAACTGGAGTTTGTTATTCTATTGGGAGGCTGAAGTGAGGAACCTGTGGGCTGTTTTGATATTAACTGTTGATTGACCTAAGCTTCTTTGGTCCTGCTACTGCAGACTATAGTCACCCAATGGGATCTTTTTGGGCGTATCAACCGCAGGAACTTTCCCATGAAATCAGGAACGTTTCAGCTGGAGGAACCAGAGACTACATTTAGTACTTGTAGGATAGTTCAAGGTGGTCTCTCGGGGAATTACTTTCCAGTGGTTCAGGAGATATCGGGGCAAAGCTTGCAGGACTGACCATCACCGATTGGTAAAATACAGACTCTGCTGCTGCTTTAACATGTGTAAAGCTTCATCCTCAAAACAAGAAGGTACTGGGTGACTGTAGTGTCAATATTAGGACGAAGGATGGACGATTATATTGTTGATTTCTGATGCGTTTAAAAGAAAGCGCGAAAGAAAGAGAAAGAGAGAGCGAACAAGCTGAGAGCATGAGCGAGCGAGACTTGAGAAAGTGGTGGTTGAGAGAGTTAGTGAGGGAATGAGAAAGAGGGAGTGGTGATGAGAGGACAAGGAGAGTGATGGAGAGAAATGAAACTTGAATTGCTTATAGTTTCATTGTGGTTAGTTCTAAAGTAATCTCTATAAATGGATTCTGCAACGGGACAAGATTTTGGCATCAGACGCATTCTGGTTTCGTTTGTAGTCCGAGTAGCCGACCACATTCAAGCAGGCTTTGGTTGAATGCAGGTAAACAGTCCGTTTGGAGAACAAAAGGGGCGGAACGCATTGGCTGAAATGCAATCTCAGAACTCACCACCTATTGTCTGATGATGATTTTGCTTTTTATTAATTAGCTTGTAAACTGGCTACTTCTGACACAATCCGGTCGTACATGTCGTCTCTCAACTCCAACTCCAGTCTCGCATCTCAAGTTACGAATCGGACTGTAAACAATGACCGGGGCACGGAAAAGGAAGTCTTGGCCCGTATATCTGCTGGCTACACCTGAACCCCAGAAATTTAACCCCTTGCCCCCCAGAGGCTTCTCTGTCATCCGACCGATAGATGATGGGTTCCCAGATTGCATCCTAAAGCAGAAAAAATAAATAACCATCAAGCCCTGAAAAGAACTGTGGAGACAGGCACTGTGGAGTTTTAAGTCTACTTTTTGACCTCTTTTATTCATTAGTTTCATCCATTGAAACATCACAGTCATTGTATAGTAAATACATACAATCGAGAATAACATGACGGCTCTTGGCGTTTCTTTCTTCTGGCCAGTTTGCCTCATCTTCATGGGTCAGATGTGGTGGATATACCAGGAATGCACATAAGGGCCAGTTTTCTTATTTTAGTTTAGTTTTAGTTTGCAAAGGGCTAATAGAGAATTAATACCAGTGGAGACTGTTAGATCTCTTGGCCATGTCGCAGCTGTGATCTACATCATATATTATGCAGCTAGGTATGTGTTTCCCTGCAAGGAGGACTTTTGAAATGTTTCATCTGTGACGTTTCCCCAAAATCTCCATCCAATAGGGTCAAACATCTTTACCTTGAAATGTGTGGGTATTTTTTAAGCTCCTCTGTCATTTGAAAAAGATTCACACTGAAATTATCCAACTGCAGATATTTCTTCTGCTGTGTTGCTGCACCTACGCTCAAATGTTTAATTAAGGTTGATTCAAATGTCAAATTGAGGAGCATTACAAATTATTTTTCAAGATATTGCCAATGAGATTATCTCAGTCCGACACAGAAGAAAACGCAATGCACTGGAGAGAAAAAAGAATGGCTGGTGGAGAAACAATTTGCACTATCACATGCACGGTGGCAGTTAATAATCTCTCTTGATGAATTACTGAGTCAAAACAGCCTAAAATGAACAGGGAAATAAAAAAAGTGCAAATGGTAGACTGTGAGAAACAGACATTTGGAGAGTTTATTGTTTAATTAACTAGTCCCGATGTGCCCGTCAAATGAAAATCCAATTATTGCCGGCTTTATGTACAAGGCGGGCGACCACAGCCAGAATTTAGTCAATGCTAATATAAATCACTATGCATCCGACCCATCACGCTACCTATCAATTAACCTATCCAATCATTACTTTGACGGGGGAATTTCAATGCTTCGGAAATGTAGACATACTTCCAATATGTCATTATTGTGTTTATGATCTCCAATTCATTGGTTCATAAACAGCGTTATGGTGACCATCAATCCTCCTGGCCTTTTGACCCCCTTAAAAAAAAGTAAATGGTGACCACGAGCCGCTGTTAAATCCATACACCATTCCTCCCATCTTTGCTCAATAAAAATGCCCTTTGTTAGAAGAAAGAGGTTAGAAGAAAGAACAAAAGAACCGGACCACACAGCCATCCTCACGTGGAACGTGAGTGAGGAATGAAGCATTGTCTCGACACCAATGGCTTGTAATTACAGCACCCTCACTTCTTGGCAGCGGCCCTCTGACAGCCTTCTAATGGATTCTGCGCCGGCGCTCCGGCAAACACCTGTCGGCCCCCGGATAGAGAGAGCACGGCCTGCCTTGTCCTTTTATATTTCAGTCATTATTTCATTACTCATGCTGTGCTTACATTCTGTCTCGCCTCAGGCACCCCCTAAGCACCCCACTACCACCCACACTTACACCAGCAAACACATACTCTCTATCTATCTTTGGAGTAAAGAATGAGTATGATATGAAAAATGAATGATGGGGCAGGGGTTTGTTACTAAACCTGAGATTGTAAGCTATGCAAAGACAGGACAAGTGTGTAGGGGAGGAGTGATTGAGGATAGAGGAGAAAGGAGGGAGAGACAGAGCAGAGAAACAGGAAATGTAAGGAAGGAAGAAGTGCGTGGTTTAGAGTAAGCCACGAGCTTGAGTCATGATACAGTGATATGAAACCATTTCTCTGCTTTTTAGCTTGTGTGACAGTAGTAAATGCATTTGAAGGTTACCAAAATGGTTGAGTGAGGATCCCCCTACTTTACACTCATAAGTGTTTCATAGACCGACAGTTCAGAGCTGTACACACTCTAACATGACTGCAGTGAACACTGGACATGCTTTACAGCTCAGAGATCCCAGACTGTGTGATCATTAAATTATTTCAAGCTTTCCCCAATGATGACAAACTTGCAGTATAACTACACTGATGCTACAGTGACCACCACGCTGGTAGAGTTCAGAGACACAAACAGATAAACCCGTTCAGGCTGTCTCAATGTAGAAGATAAAACAGAATCAGTGATTTTTTTTTCATTCCTTTCTTTTTTCCTTTTGACACATCCTGCCGCCTCGCCTTGATTATGCCCAAGACACACACACAGTTGTGTTTACATAACTTTAGAGGGCATTACATTGACTTACATTCCTTTCCTGGAGACTTACCATTACCCTAACCATAACCGCTTCTTACCCAATCCTAACCCTGGCCCTGACCTTAAACCAAGACTTCACCCTAAAATGTAATGATGTAATTTACGTTATGTGGACTTGTATTTAGTCCCCAAAAGGAAGGTGCAGCCCCACAATGTCACTGTGTGAACATATCTATGTCCCCACATCATCAATAATACACACACACACACATACACACATACACGCACACGCACACGCACACGCACACGCACACACACACGCACACACGCACACACACACTGAATCATGTTCCAGTAATGGAGATGTAAGTAGATGACTGTGCAGTTGTCTGTGTTGTTTCTAGCTTAAATGGTACTGAATGGTTGATGTACACTTTGGAAATAGTAACGCCCACACAAAGTGATGATACTGATGGAATTAGTCCTATTTCACACAAACACATACGCACGCACGCACGCACGCACACATATACACACACACACACACACACACACACACACACACACACACTTTCACTGAAGCACCAATGCAATGACGTTTCAGCCAATCAGGATGGACCCACTGATCCTTCTAGAAATGACCATTCCACAGTACTAAACTGGCATCTGCTGTCTTTCAGCGACTGAAACTGCAACACAACAAATGAGGCAATTTAGTTCAATAAAGGTTGGCTGTGGCTCCTCTTCTTCAACGCGATTATCCCCTAGTACCCCATTCTAGCCGTGGTTTTGGGTTCGCATTTAGTGATTGAAGGTGACAAGGCCATAACCAAAGCAGCCACTGTGCAGAAGCGGCCCTTCGGCCAGGCCGGTACACAGACATTTCAATGTGCAGCTCGACAGAGGTGGGCATGCCTATAGAGTTGCTCATAGAACTAACGTTACAAAGTGTAACCTTTGTCCCGGGGAAATATTTATTTAATTACTTATATTTTCCCATTGCACTGTGTGTGCTTTATTCTGGAGAAACATTGAAGTTAGCAGTTATATTTTACCTTCTGCTATAAAACTTCGACATGTTTGAAGATGATGTGTATTTTCGAAACGCACAGTGAGGAATTTCAAGTAACATTTTTTTTTTTTTTCCATCACCTTTTTTTAATGAAACAATTCAAATACCACTGACTTGGCAATGAAATCATTTGCATTCCAGTCAGAGGTGCTGAGTTGTTTGATGAAAATGCAGAAGAAGAGAGGCAACATCGTGTCAGTGTAAATGAAACTCATTACAGTATCTTGTGAAAACAATATTTGTTTCCATAAAGCAATATAGGCACGCTGGAGGTGGTGACTGGTCTCTATGGTTACCAAAGATATCAAATCCAGATGAATACCTTAATACCTTGCCCAGACGTTCTCCCTCTTATAATTAAGAGTATATACATTGTCATTTACTAAAATACACTATCAGAGCTGTAAAGTTGTGGCCAATGAGTGCTTAAGGCCAACATACTGTATTTATATTCATCTACAGTATATTCCAACCTACAGAACTGTTGACATGCTTGACAGCACAACCTTTAAAACCACAGCACTATCATGAATAAAGTCTATTTGTTTAGACTTGAGTCATAGGAGGTGTAAAAATGTGCAGTAACTAATTTTTTAGTTAAGTCATCAGATGCAAAATCAACTTTTATAATAAAACTTGCCCTTACAAACTACCAATACATGCACGGCGTTCAGAACCCCTTCAGCTTTAATACTGGTTTCACCTCTCCTTTGACCTCCCTAGCCACTGCATCACCCACCACACTCCCTCTGTCTTGCTTTCACATACCATAATAGACCTTCAATCTTGGTAATAGTAGGGTTTTGTACAAGAATCAGTTGTGCAACCTATCAAGTGAGTCAGACTGATCTACAAATGACGCCAGCAAAGGGAAGAAGAAGAAGCTAGTTGGTAAGTGCACATGGATTTACACAATGAACAATGTAGGTTTCAAAGGATTCAAAGGAGGTTTCAAGGTTTCAAATACTCCGAAAATCAGCTTTGCAGATGTTTTTTGAGGAAGGAAATACGTCCAACACGTTTGTTAAACCTCAAGGATACACACGGAGCGTTTTGGTGAGTGGAACTGAATGTAAACATAAACTTTGTTTAAAAGAAAACTCCACCGAGCGGCTTTAACAGTCTGATGCACAACATATTCAAAACCTTTTAATGGCCAACTTGGCTCAAAAATGACCTGTGTTCATTTTCAATGTTATTTGACGCACAGCTGTATGTTTCTTTGTAATATCTTTATAACAAAATTGTGTCGTCACCCAGGATTTTAAGAAATAATTAATCAATTTGATTTCATTGGTATAAGTGATATTATTTTTTCTGTCTTGCTACTGTATGTACAGAAAAACATTTTTTTACACTTTGACATGGGTCAAAAATGGCCCACCAGGATGAAAGTCAACAGTATCATTTTTTTCTAAAGAGAGACAAAACATAACCATACTTGTGTCAAATTTATTGTTTTGAAGCAATTCTGACTATAAAGAAGTTATACTTTTAAATTAATATATGAAATGTATTATGATTCATAAATTAAAACATTTATGTAATCTGGTGTCCCCATGTTCGAAAAAAACAAAACAGAAAAAACACTGCAGAGTTGCCCTCTTGGATGACTCTATGGTAAACATGATAAACACTCAACGCTGATTTTTTAAAATATAACTATTCTATTCTCACGTCTTTGTGACCATCGAACCACCACTTTACAGAATGATGTATGTGCACATGATGTATTCTGAGGTGAAAAGTAGCCTACGATAAAATAAGTAAATAAATCAAAGGTTCCTATCAAATTCCATTGAGAATACAAGTTTTTTGGACCCATGTTGCCATCATAGAGGACATTACATTGGCATAAATTAATTTCTTACCCTAACCTTGAACTAAACGTAACCTTACCCTAACCCTACACCAAGTCTTCAGCCTAAAATGTAATGATTTACATTATGGGGACTTGCATTTTGTCCCCAAAAGGAAGGCGAGTCCCCACAACGTGAACAGATTTATGTCCCCAAAACAAAAGTAATACACTCGCACACACAAACAACTGCACAAACATGATTGTCAGGGATTTCTGGAGAGTGCAGACAAAAAGTTGGTGACAAAACACAAAAATGATCCCATTCTAAATATGACATTTCCTTCATATTGTTTGTACTCTAAATCTGCAATTAAATCGACAAATAGCAGTTTAAACGTGTACTTTGTACAATTTTAATGTTCACAACAAATCTCTCTCCAAACCACTACTTGTATTGGAGCATGTGAATCCCATCTTCCTTGTCTTTGAGGACCCATATTTTGTAATGAAACATGTAATGAGATATCTTAAATTGTGGTTTTTGGGTTACAAATTTAGAGTGCACATTGTGATGACATTGCCCCCTCAGGCACCGTTTAGGCATGTCAGCGGCAGCCAGGCATTTGCTGGTAATTCATTCTTGGCAACTGTTATTTGCTGTAAATGGATCGCTGAAAGGCGCTCTCTATACATCCCTTTAAGAAGCTACTGTACATGTTGAGCATGTATGTAGCAAACATTTCCAAAGCCACTAGTGCAAATAGGTGCTCATACAGTAGGTGTGGTATTGTCTGCGTAGAGGTGTACATTTATATTCATGTCTGCAATTGTGTGTGTATCGGCTACTGCGACACTGCTAAATAAATCTATATTTAGTTCGGAGTTATATTGCATACACATCAGCTTTAGTTCTGTGTAAAATAACTTAAATAAAGTGCTACCTATAACAATAACATTAAGTCATCACCATATTGATTTTTGAATCAATATGGCGAGGATTTACTGAAACTGTAGGAAAACAAGAACATCACTCAGTAGACTGGTACTCTCTCCCGGCCTCTACGCGGCATTTTCATTGTGTGCCACCAGGTCAGATTTGGCAGGAATTATGCTGCTTTTGATTTATGACATGATTCCTCCAGTACGACCAGCACAAACGGAGCTAAAGCTTTCAGAGTTTTTCACAATGGCAGATGGTGAGAGGAGTGAAAGGCCAGTAGGAAAGCCACTTCTTACACATTTATCTTCTTCAGTAAAGGCAAGGACAGCAGCAGCACGATGTGAAACGCTGGGTTAAAGGGTAACGTGATCTTGCTGTAGTTTTGAGAAACACCACCACATAACAGTACCGATACAGTAGAGTTAGAGCGATATTGATATTAAGATGCTGATTAAATTCTAGGGTGTAAATAATGGGGTTGAATTTGATGTTTTCTGAAATACATTTACACATGTAGCAATGTGGAATGATGGTAAAATGCATTTGCGAACACGTCCACAGAATTTGACACATAAACAGGTTTACAAACATATACTGTACATAATGTAAGATCGTGTACCAAATAGGGATGTGATGGTGAGGAAATTTGTTGATAAACATGTGACAACAGCGGTGTTACCGATTACACCGGGCATTTTACAAGAAAAGATGATGGTCAATATGTGTAGCGCGCTTACTTTGATCTTTAACGTCGGGTGGCTGTGTGTCTGGCCTCTCCTCCTTTGCATGGCGACTACCGCATTAACGTTATGGTTCCCTCACAGCATTGGGTGTAAATCTGAAATATTGCCAAATAGGTGCTTTTGCTTTTCGCTTCAACACCAAATCCTCCGCCATTCTCTTGTCTGTCAACTCTCTCTCGTCCCGTGTGTGTGAAATATGACTCCTGCTACTCTTCCCAGAGACTCCGTATGGAGCAGATACATTCACTTTCAGTCTGTAGTGTCCGTCGTCCGACTATGTATTGATAACACTGCGCTGATATGCGAAAATGAACTAAATTGGTTTTATTTCTGTAAAAAAAAAAAATGGCAGTGGGGCTGGTGGGTATGTAATGTAACTGGTGTGTGCCTGGCCACCGTGTAACACTGGTAACACTTACTACCGCGGCAAGACTAGTACCAAACCCATCAATGTGCTTAAACATTCATATGCACAGGCACACACACAAACCTACAAACAAACACATGGATACACTAAAAATGGCCTACTAGAAATGCATGAACACAGACAAATTCACTCGCGCTTGCTCCAGCTTTTTCTTTCTTTCACTTTGTTCTGCTCTCACCTCCGAGGCGTAATCAGCCTCTCTAATCCATTCCCTTACATTAAGTGATGCTTCCTCCTCCGTTTGGCCTCCAGCAATCACTGCACTAGCTGTTGACAGCACCGTTGTTTTCCTCAGAAAACCCCCTCCCGGTCACGGCAGGGAGATGGAAAGAAAAGAGAGACAGATCCCTCTGGCACCTCTTGGAAAATATCCTCATTTTTTGTTTCCCCCCTTAAAGAAGACAGGCTTCTTTTTCAGCTTTTGTTTGGGGAATGTCATTGGACAAAACAAGCAAGTTCTGCCGGCATCCCTGCCTTTGGAACTGGGCTATTTCAAGCGACGGATCAGATGAGGGAGCTTTGTTTAGGTTCTCAGAATTTGTGCCTGGGTTTATTAACAGAAGCAGAGTATGGCACACTCCACTTAAGTACAAAAAATACAACATTTAGCTATGGTATTAATATAGAAAAGATAAGGATGAAGTGACATTCGAGTAAAATGGGTGATCCTAGTGGGAAATGAACCATGCAAATACCAACATCATACATCGAGGTGGCAGATCAGTAATTTCAGTCATGTAATTTGCCATCCGTAATCCAGATCTGGTCTGTAAACAATAACCGCAACTATCCCTGTTGTGCTAAAGTGTGATGTTCCATGTTACAACAGAGCAGAAAGTCATGTCGCTGGCAGGTACGGGGAATTGAATTCAACCACAATTGAGGCTCAGGTGTGCCTCTATTCAGATGAAAGTTTTCAAACTTTTGAAACAATTGAAGTTGTTGGGTCATCACAATTACCTCAGCAATGAAAGTGTAATATTTTAAACTCCATATTACCCTGTCATCCTGTACCTCACCTGTGATGCTATCAGTGTTATTATGGCCTTGGGGACTAATATGTACTGTGAATACAATTGCTTTCAGTCTTTTGCTCTGAGCTACCTGCACAACAAATTTAAAAGAAGACGCAGCCCATGTGATTCATTTAAAGTTTCATAATCTTCAATAAAATAATTTGGTGGATTATATATTTCTCGGCACTAGGGTGTAATTATCTGAAACCTAAAAATAAAAAGGGGGTTTTGTATTAAAACAAATCTTGTATCTGCCATGGTTTTATTTTGTCAAATGGCCCAGATTTTCTTTTTTAATGATTTACTGAGTTGTGGTTGAACAAGGACGGCCCTGTTCCATTTATAAAGCCAACCCTCCTAATTTTCCTCTTACTAAAGCCAGCAAAGCAGGGGTGGGGAGTGCAAGAATTGTTACATACTGTATGTTCAACTATATTGTCAGGATATTTGTAGTTTAGTTTTGTAGTTTTAAAAAGCTTTTACTGTGTATTTTAGGGGGATCAGGAAGAATGGGATGTCCGACTACAGTATGCCACCTCAGTGTGCCACCTTACATTAATATATAGCCTTCTGAAAGGTGACATACAGAGTAGTACAGTAGTATGTGATGTGGTGTATTAGTCTTTGCCTTGCTCCATTTGTCAGTTTCTCCGTGCTCAGCTCGGGTGCAACAGACCTCTGGGAGACTGGTCGGCTGCTGAGCCACAGACAAATACAGTGATTGCATCAGATTAATTTGAATTACCTTTGAGATATGTCCCAGTAGACAAAGCAAACATTGAAGATCCTATTTCAGCAAGCTGTACCAAGATATGCTATTGCAGTTCTCACAACTTCACACTCCTAAAATAGGTCTGGTGTGTTTTTGTTTCCAACCTACTTGAATAGGGAGTGGATCCAAAAGATCAAATCTGGAAGTTTTGAGTCAGTGCCAGAGACACAAGTGGTTGATGGCACGTTCTCCACATCTACTGGCCATAAAAATACCTTTTACAGTTTGCAATTGAAAAGTCCACAAATTCAATCAAAACAACACTGACTATTATATGATGCACATAAATACTTCAAATTAAAGTACTTAAGTTAAAGGATTATCAGTAAATCTTACATTGACAAAATTACTCTTTTACAGACTAGACTATGTAAATATATTAGTTAATTAAGAAATAAGCCGTCATTTAATTTTCCCAAAACAGATGCACATTGTATTTATATCATATGTCTTTGTTTTGTCACTTAAACATGGTCAGTTGTGTCACAGTATGTGTCATGATTTACTTTTTTTTTCTTTTATCGTAACATGTTTAATGGCAATATACAGTACATGTGTTTTATGACCATTGAGTCTATGGAACCTGTGAAAACCTCATTATTAAAATTACAAATCATTAAAAATAACTTTAACTTGGTTCTGACTTTCACAAATATTATTAATATTGATTAATATTATTTTCTTCTTCTTTTACCCAAGAGGTAACAAATCTAAACTGGATGTAAAGGAAAAGTATTGGTTCATAAATTAAACAGGAATAGCAAGGTGAAAAGGCAAGGGGAAAGAACCCCTCGACCATCTTGCCTTTGACTTGGCTCTAACAGTTCCTCTGTAATTCACCATCATGTCAATCCCAGTGTAACCTTCTGGGAAAGGAAAGACTTGTCATGAACAATTGGGACAGGTGATAAATCTTTATTCAGCTCTTGCTAAGCTCATCTTTAATCTAGCTGCTATCCCCACTAAATCAAAGAAAGGCTTCCAGTTAAGCCAATGGCAGGAATAGCCCATTTACTCAAGACCTTTTAGCATTGTTGGACCTCATATCAGGTAGCAGGCTATACATGGATTAGCAGAGCATGGATTAGTTATTGTAACTCAGCATGGACTAAGTGCAAATCTAGGAAGGATTTGTTGAGCATGCATGCTTTCTGTACCGTACCCTTTATCTATGCACCACTCATGAGCTTCCCAGTTTAACCAGTCTAACATAGTAGTTGTATAATGGTATTTTTGAGAAGACCAGAGACCATTGTAATTATTGTTCCTGCTGAAATATGAAACCATGAGTTTCTCAAAATCTTGTGTGGACACAAATCCTCTGATTCTTGCGGTTTGTTTTAGATGAAAAAATAATGATTTCGTCATTGCATCAATGTGACTGCTGAAGCCCACATCTGAGTCTACAGCCTGCCATAACTTGGAGTCTTTTCTCCTTGTTGCCAAATATCTCTTCCTTGTCCTTTAATTTAAGTAATATTGTCCAACAATTTGTTTATTTTCATTAAGCATTGGCAAAGTCTTCAAGACCACAGTAATTTGCTGACAGAGCTAAGTATATCTGGGTGTCATCTGCATATCTGGGTATTGCCGCTATCGTAAGTCATATTTTCTTGCCTTAACAAAGTATACAAAGCTGAATAATAGAACTCCTCTCTAGTTACGGGCCTATCATTTGCTGTCAAATCAAGCGCTGAGAGTCCCTGTGTGTACAGTTTTGATAATGGTGTGTTAGTGCACAATTGGTATCCTCCCTCGTCCGGAGAGCTAGGTTGGAATTAATTTCAAAAGGTAGTTGTGCCTGATAAATTTCGCTCTCCAGTCCTTAACCATGCACTTGATAGCTTTGCTGGTCATTTAGGAATAAAAAAAGACTTACCATCACATACTGCGCTACGTCTTTTGGCCAGGTTTAAAAGCCGATGTGAGCAAATACTGCAAATACTGCC
Organism: Sebastolobus alascanus; assembly: GCA_916701645.2. Classification (NCBI taxonomy): domain Eukaryota; kingdom Metazoa; phylum Chordata; class Actinopteri; order Perciformes; family Sebastidae; genus Sebastolobus; species Sebastolobus alascanus. The sequence continues at coordinate 1,503,493 of CAKAOJ020000015.1, read as the reverse complement.
ACATCTGTCAGGTCAGCGGTAAACCAAACCAGGTTATTCCCCCTGCTCCACTGACACCAATTCCAGTGATAGGCGACCCATTTGAACATGTAATCCTCGACTGCATCGGGCCGCTCTCCAAAATAAAGTCAGGACATTAGTACCATTTGACCTTGATGTGTGCTGTCACGCGATATCCCGAAGCTATCCCGTTACACACGCTCAAGACCAAAGCCATTGCCCACTTTTGGCTTGCCAAAATTCATCCAGACAGACCAAAATTCCAATTTTATGTCCAAACTTTTCGCCCATGTCATAGCCCCGCTGTCCATAAAACACGAAAAATCTAGCGCACATAATTCACAGTCCCAAGGCACACTCGAATGTTTCCACCAAACGTTAAAATCCATGCTTAAAAAAGTACTGTCTTGAGTCAGGAAAAGAGTGGGATGAGGGTTTACCACTGCTCCTTCTGGCTGCACGAGAAAGTGTGCAAGAATCCATCGGTTTTAGTCCATCGGAGCTAGTTTTTGGACACACCATGCGTGGTCCTTTGCGGTTGCTCAAAAAAAAAAGAACTACAACAAGTAACACAGTTTCAAAGCCAACTAGGGAACTAAGTCTACAAATTTCAAAGCTAGATCAGGTTGAGGACAGAACGAGCCTGCTGTCGAACTGCTGTCACCAGACTGCTGGGCGCCCAAGCATTTTTAAACAGCAAGAGATGATGAATGGACCAATCAGCAGGGGGGATCTTGCTGCTTAGCTTCAGCTAACTGCTAACCGCAAAGTTTCCAGCTATTAGTAAAACTGCTAAAAGCATGTGCTACTAGGATATGGTAGTACTGAAGATAAATAGAAATGCTGAAAAGTCTGAATGAGTCACATGTATCAAAGAACTGCTCTCAATTAGTTAGGAAGAAAAGCATGAGTATATTAGCAAAGCAATGCAAAGCAGCAAGCAATAAATAATCTGAACCATAGGAAAACATAAAGCAGGAAAGCTGCTCAACTGAACTCATGCAGACGTTGGACCTAATCCTTAAGAATTCCCTTCATTGTTACCACTGTCATTGTTTTGCGCTTACATGTGTCTGTCATCATCCAGCACATTCTCGGAGGATTGACAAAAATCCTCTGAGCTGGAGAAATGTGTACCTTATAGTGTTTCTTCATACTCTGTCAGCATATCATTGCACAACAACTCCACCCAACAAAGGAAAAAAAAGCTTGACTCTTCCATGAGTCTTGTTCACTTAAATTCAAATTCCTTCCATCACTTTCCCTATTGATTCTCTACTGTCTTTTGCTCTGTGCCTGCGGATTAAAGAAGGGCCTCTTCTCTCCATCTTTGCTGTCGGCTGCCAGTCACCCATTATCAGTCTCCAGTTGTGTCCTCTCACCTCCTGACAGTTAAGCCCTACCACCATGCCACCACTGCCTATGCTTCTGCTCATTATGGATCGCATCATCCAGCATGCCGCCAAGTGGTGATTGTGGGAGGTTGGTAGGTTAAAAAGTGCCACTTACCCTTGATCTAATGCTGAAGAGGGGTTGAGAAGCTTTGTAGAGCTGAACATAACCACAGAAAACCTGATATACTTTATGTTTCCTGCGGTATTGCTAGTTTGTTGCCCCAGTCCCTGGAGAGAATTCTTTTAACTTTTTTTTTCTTGACAGTTTTACAGACACATAAAAGAGGTGAGGAACATTGGGAAGAGGGATGCCATGTAACAAATGTCCCGTGTAGCTATTCTGCTCCATGTGGTGAAAAATATCCAGTAATGCAGTATTGATGCAAGGTAAGGGGGAGCTATAATAGCTCCCAATATATAATGAGATTGTTGGATAACTTCTACATCAGTCCAATTCCATTCCATTGACATTCAGAGGAGGAGGGGGGGGTGACTGAGGGTTGAAATAATTGCCCTTGAAAGGAGGCGAATGTTCTTCATTTGAACAGAGAGCGTGTTGTTCGCTGAACCATGTAAAGATCCTGCCACCATCCGAGAACTACCACACTAATAATTACATTCTGCTTTCATCAAGATCTCTCACATTTGGGGACTGTTGCGACGTGAGGCAGAGTTGACAAAAGAAAGCCGGGCCCTGCAGAGGGAGAAATAGCTGTGCTTAGACAGATTGCAGCTGTTGAAAGTTCATGCACCGCTAGACTCAATTATAAACTACCCCAGCAAATCCTGCTTGCTGAGAAAAAAGGATGTAAATTGTGTTTACTGTAGCTTTGTCAAGTAAACACCATTTAAAAGTATGCCATGTATGTTATTCATCATCCTGTCTGCAGACTATCACACACAAGCTGGTCATTTCATAATTACCTCCGAATTATGTTTACCAGCCTTTGATTGATTTGATCAATTTCCTCGCTGAGAATGAATATTGCTTATGTAATGGATAATTGGTAGTCAAGCACTGCCCAACAGACATCACCTCATCATGTTTTCATTTCCCTTAAAGAACATCTTAATGTATGTAACATTAAGCTTTTGGGAGCAGGTGCTCCAATCACTTCCGTTCCTCTCTCAGTTAACTCTGCATCACAGGGAATGATAAAGACAGACGTGTACACAACACCATTCATCATAAATTCCTCAGGACATATTTCTAATTAATGAAAAAAAGAAAGAAAAGAATAATGGGGATTTATTATGATTAAGATCATTTCATCTTTTAATGGATAGAGCAACTGAGGGGAAAAAAATGAACCTGCTCTTGATTGACCTTTCTTTACCAGGCATTAATATACAAAGCACCATTTGACCATTAGTAGTCTTTTTTCCCCAACAAATTGCATTCTATTTGAAACAAAAATGAAACCTTGTTTAACATATGTTTTACTATATCATATTCATGATTATTTTGGCTATACTTTTACAGAAGTTATGCTACAATAGTTGACTGACTATAGGGTCCAACTCCAAGATGGTGAAAGTTGTGTTCCAGTGTGTTTAGCAGGCACTCTCATTCAACTCCTCTCCAATTCTCCATGCCTTACTCACCACACGCCCTCAGCTATCTTGGCTTTATCCTTCACAAGGGTGAAGGCTAGATAGCCGAGGACATTTGGCAGAGTTGTGTGATGGATTTAGAAGGCATTCTCACCCAGTTTACAATAAATGTAAGTTCAGCCTCTTGTTCAAGCACATCTCCACAGGACATATACAGTAGCTGTTGCTGGGGAACATAAGGTGTTGCAGAGATTGAACCTTTTGGTCACCCTGCAGCCAAGGAAATGACCCGCTGATACACAAGACTTCTAGAGATGAAGGCAGCGTGTGCCTGGAAAAGAGATGAAAGGGGGGTTAATGGCGATATGAGAGGACGAGAGACACAGGAAAGAAATGAAGAAGATGAAAAGAGTCTGGTAAATAAGGGGGGTATAGGGGATGAATAGGTGAAACGTGGGGGCATCTGGATTAAACTATAAAAACTAGACAGTCTGGTCTGAGAGAGGTTTGGACTAAAAGATTAGGCCCAGGTGCTAAAACTGGTTTCAGGGACAGAACCCCAATAACTTCAGGGTACAATATGAATCTGTTCATCTAAAGGCAGTAAGCGTATTATTGTTTTCTCGCTTCTTGCCCTTATTTTGTGAAGTTTCTCCCCTAAAGGCTGGCCCACACTAAAAGATTTTTCAAATCTTAACAGATTTTGAAAATGTGAGAGAGCGCACACATAACCACATGTAATGTTAAATTTAACAGTTTTGTTGACTAAAAAAAAAAAGCAAAATCTCTCGCGATCAAAGATGACTTTAGTGTAAACAAACATGGTGGACGACAGACAGGAATAATTTAGGATGTTAGTTTTTGCACTACTTTGAACTGAAAATTCACAAAGGTTGGATGGATGAAGTCATGGAGACACGTTAAAGAAACACTCGTGTTGTTGCCACAAATTAACAAGTTGGTCCTCCACTTCTGAGGTCCATCTTACTACTAATTTATGCTTTGTGTTTTGCACTAGCCCATGCATTAGCTGCGGCCACAATGACGGCAGTGGTTGTCCTTCCACTTCAGTCAGCTCGGTTTTCAATTAGCTATTGTTCTTTCCCATGTGACTGCGTCATCAGCTGTCCATCCGGGATTTGAGATCGCTGTGGCCAGGATGGACTTCCGAGCCAATTGGGGGATGTAAAAAACACTCTTAACATACTTCACACTTCCTCCTCCTCCTCTACCTGTTTCCTTAGTTTTTCTGGTCTGTTATTCTTTTTTTTGCATCAACTTTAATATCAAACTATTTCTTTTTAACCAGAGCCACAGTCCATATCTCAGGGATCAAAACATTCACCGCCTTGGTCATTGCATTATCATCGTCACTCCCGTGGAAACATTTTCTTTCTTCCATCTCGGACACTATTGTCTCAACTTCTTCAGTAGTTTTTTTTTTTTAATTGCTTTAGGTGTCATGCTTCTCTATTTTACAACAACTTAACCACTTTCTCCTTGATAAACCTCTAAGCAAATGTATTTCCTTATATAGAGAAATGGGGGCGTGGCTGTATGCTGATTGCAAATAGCGAGCGTGCGCCTGTCAATTTGGAATTCTTGGGTTTTGGGATTCTGATTCACTAACATAGGCAAAGAATAAAATTGGCATGTGTAATTTTGTAAATGCATTTATTTTGTGCGCAAAGTAAGAACATTTCTACGCACATATTAGAGGCCCAATGTGAGGTGAGTAGAAATTCCCTCAGCGTGACCTGAATTTAGCTGATTAACACCTGTTAAAGCTAAAAGCAGATCAATAAACAGTAAAATACAGATATGTTAACCCTGCTGTTTCTTTTAAACCCTCAAAAGTTTGTTTGATATTTTTAATCTCTTAATTTGGGCAAAGCCACACTAAAGACAGTACTACGTTTATATGTAGTAGCAATAGCCAGATTTATGGCGGCACAGGGCAAGAAGCAGTTATTTTACACTATATACTGTACTTTCTACCATGTTATCATTTGTATGCAGGTGGCATATACTGCTGTTAGAATTCCACTCACTGATCTACACAGCGTATCTTTCAAAGAAAGTATTTTATGTCAGGCTTGTTTACTTTGATCTCTTTTTTTGTAATAAGATAACACTACGCATAGTGGTATTGAGGCAGCACACTAAGGCCATTATGCACTGCTCTCTTAGTCACTCCTTTAAATAAAAGCATTCATTTCCAGTGATCTGCTTTACATTTTTTCCTGCTGATTGGATCATAGCTTCAGGAGAATGTGTGTCTGCTCTACAAAGAAGTTGAAGTGTGTGTGGTGCAGCCCAGTCACACGAAAAGGCGTATGAATGTCACGATAATGCGCAAGGCAAAAGCGTGTAATAAGAACGCCCTTCTTGCTTTCGGCGTGTCATTCTCACGTCTCAGTCTGTACTGACTGCAATGTAATGCCGTAGAATATAAGGGGAGAAAAAACACTTATGGTGGGCAGGAGAGGAGGTGGATGGGTCTAACAAACACAGCACCACGAGGACACCGGTGTGTGAGACTGGTCTTGTTTTGTAAGTTACGTTGGTGACGTTCAGCAGTGTAACGTAATTGTGATTGGCCCCGGTGCAAGTTTTTTTCTTTGGCCCTCGCACTAAACACAAGCGCACGCTCGTGCGTACACACGCACATACATACACAACCACGCCAGATACTTGCAAAGCAGACAATTGCTATGCCACCATTGAGAGGATCACCATGCAACTCCCATACTGCAAACCAGCCTTAGATCAGCACCACGGACAGCAGCCGAAGTGCCAGATTTATCAACGCTAATTTCACAGCCTGCCCTGAACTCAGCAGCCAAATGTTATCACAGACACAGATATCAGTAGGTGCACATTTTCCAACATATGAGACGTAATAATTGCAGTGCTATAGATTTAAATCCCTGATCCCACTCCATAATAACTTACTTCCATAGAAGTTTATCCTACAGGTCTTGTGCTCCGCAAAGTCATTAACAACACTGCTTAAGAATCATGTCCTTTTTTATTGGAATGTCCAGGCCGTGAGCTATGCAGCGCGATGTGGCACGCCGTTTTGAGCTGAACTTCTGTCAGACGCCCGGCTGTTTTTATTTATTCCTATTGCTCGCCTTGACATTGCCTCAATGGACCAGGAGCGGCTGATTGGTGAAGTTGAAATGAGGAGTTATCTGTACGATACCTCCTAATTTCACTAAAAAAACCTTAGTAAGGTGGCAGCTGGCTGGAGGGAGATCGGCAGAGAGCTGAAAGTTTCCTACTGCTGTTGGCTATATTGTTTGTCATTTCCAGTAAATATCAGAATATTAAACGTGTGTTTTCTGTTTAAAACCAATAAACGAAGGAAGATAAATGGTTACATCTCCAGTCTGATCTCGAGCGCACAGCTGATAGGTAACCTACATGGTTTGTTTACATAACGCAACAGAAGTGCAAATAACGGATTCATATAACCCGGTGCGCCACGCCAATATTTACGCCACAGGTAATGATTGTCACGTTTTCCGTACTGACGTTACATAGTTTCTGTGCCAATTCTACCTAGTTTACATACTTATTGTATTAAAACTACTTAAAGGTGAAATGTAAAACATTACTTAAATTTAAAACCAACTCACCCTCATGTCTTTAAGTTAATCTCTGGGTTTTAGTTGACACGCAATCAGTCGTTGCACAAGAGTGACCTTTACAAGCAGGTTTGTACTGTAATGCTATGCAGAGTTCTCTAACATCCACTGTGCAGTACTACTACTGTACTGTAATACAACATAAAATTACAGCAACTACATTACTAGCAACAGCATAGTAAACTCACTCTGAGTCCATGTTGCCATCACAGCAGTACGTTCCAGCTGCCATTAATTCTTGCATTACTGCCTCCACTAATTATCCATATTTCCTCGTACAGTACAAGTCATCTGCAATCTGCCTCCTGCTTCATTCTGAGCCAGCTACTCTTAGTGTGACAACTAAAGATATGTTAATGTGCTGCAATATAAAAAAAAAAATGTCAAAAACAATTAGAGTCCTGTCAGACAGTGAAACCGTGACCATCTTAAGAGTGGTAATTAACTCTCGTTGAAGACTAAACTGTGTTGTGGCTAGCCATAATGCCTTTCACGATATTACTCATTAAAATAAAGAAAGTTAGCACAAATAAACAAACAAATGGAGGCACATAATGGAAAGACAGTTTGATGTGGTTGATGATTAAAATGCTGCAGAATATTTACACAGACTGATGGAGGGTCTAATATGAAAAAACCATAGACGTGATGAATGTCACTGATGGGCACTTTGGCAAAGGCTTCTTCTTCTGTGATCTTACAGTGTGCCCCATTTTCATGCTTTACTGTATGGGAATTAAACCCTCAACCATAGGCGCTGTTTTTACTTTAAGGTTGGGGTTTCACAAAAAAAATCTAGAGGGAATGCAATGTGTACAACACAGAGAGGTCTAATGTATTGGGATGCGTGTAGCCATATTATACCCTCCAAACAGAATGCGATGCGAGCAAGCGTCACCAACAAAATCAGTTTGATTGCATTGTTTTCTATTGGAATGAACTAAATGGTTGGAGCTGAACTTTTGTCGGGCGCCCTGTTTCTATTTATTCCTAAAGTTCGCTATGAAAGCGACGCAGAAGACGAGGAACGGCTAATTAGTGAAGTTGAAATGAGGAGTTATCTATACGATATCTCCCCATTTCACTACAAAAAACAAAATAAGGTGGCAGCTGGCTGGAGGAAGATCACCAGGAGATTGCCTGAAAGTTTCCTACTTGCTATTGGCTATATTGTAATTTAATTTATATGTAATTTTCAGTAAATATCACAGTAGGCCTATAAAACTTGTGTTTTCTGTTTAAAAAGTACAAACGTTGGAAGATTAGAGCAAGTACTACTCATCCATATTTTAAGTGGTTACGTCTTCAGTCTCATCTGGAGCTCACAGCTAATAGGTACGTAGTTTGTTTACATGATCTGAAAGTGCATATTTAACAGTGTGTGGACATAGAGTGTCCAATATTATAAGGCTTTAAGTAAATAAAAAAGACCACAAATCTATTTTCTTATCTTGTTGGTTTCTCTTATGTCAATAAGAAGACACAACAAAGTTGATATTATTCATCATTTCAATAAATTGTTAGTTCTGTCTTATCATAAAAATATAGATGCATTTTTAGGGGGTTCAGTGAACCAACGCAAACTTCCCCTGTGCCCCCAACCCTGGCTGTGCTACTGCTTTGGGTTTGATTTGTTTGAAATTGGCCCATTATTATGGAGGTGAGGATAAGTTTTGGGATGGTACTCTGTTAAACTTGCAGTAAAAACCTGTCCCCTCATGCCTTTAGGAACTGTGAACTGAATTAAGAATTTAATTAGTTTCTGTTTTAATGGGTAGTTGTAGTGTGGTCCTAAAGTAACGAGGATAGCACCGAATCCATTTATTCTTATAATTTTAGTGGCATAAAGATGATTATTTGTCATGTTTTTCATTAATTTTAAAAACACAAAGTATTTGTTTATAACTAATTAATTAATATAACTAATTAATGATAATTACCACCCATTGTTTGCTGTCGTCCAAAAATATGCATGTTATCTGGTTTCAGAAAGTGATTTGGGTTACCACATACTTTAATGGCACAGATGTATTTGGTATCGTATTGGTGTTGTTTCACCTATTGAACATCAAAGGCAACCATCTGATAATGCACAACAAAGATGTACATAGTGCCCATAAAAACAAACTGTGAATTAGGTGCACGATGAATTGCGGACACATCATGCCATCTGGGACAAATGATGCATGTTTTGACCAATCGAGGGATATTAGCAGTCTAAGCAATGCTTAACACAATGAGAATCTGAAGGCCTCCACAAAGTAGCTGATTGCATTACGGGCTTGCTATGCAGCTGGCAGCTGCTTCCTGACAATATGATGATGGAAAACTCTCGTTGCTCCACTTCAAAATAGTCAATTAACGGAAATGAAATTGTGTGATGTCTGTTGCGGCACAGATGCTGAAGGTGAAGATGACAAACTGGGACTGCAGCAGAAATTTTCTTACTAGTTACATTTTACCAATATTTTGCGGTTAGGTTTTTATATTAAACCTTGTCAAAACGTAACCTGTGTACTAAGCTTTTCTTATGCATGATTTTAATCTGGAAGTGAATGTGGTTAATGAAAATCAAAACACCAATGATAATTACATTTGCATAGTATACTTATGCAATAATAGTACCGTATCGGGTTAAAAAACTGGAATTAGGCTGTGCCATATAAAACTATTCAGAGATGGATTGATAAATGAGATTGTTAAACTGCTTCACTTTTAAAGAGCACCTATTATGCTTTTGTGATTTTCCCTTTCCTTTAGTATGTTATATAGTTTTTTGTGCATGTAAAAGGTCTGCAAAGTTACAAAGCCTAAAGTCCACGTCAAAGGGAATTCCTCCTCTCCCACAGAAACACTTCCTGAAACACCTTGCTTGAAGTCCCGCCTTTTCTTCCGTAACAGTTTCAGATTATTTGCATTAATTCATTAATTGCATTAATCGCAAATTAATCACATTTTTTATCTGTTCAAAATGTACCTTTAACTTTGACAGCTCTAATTAAAACAGAAAACAAAGATATGAAGTCATTGGTAACCAATTGTTCGACAAAGTCATGAAAAAATGGAATGATAGAATAAAGCACCTCTGAGATATGACAAAAAGTAGACCGCTGGGGTCTGCGGTGTCCCCAGTTTGTAGGATGAGAGTTAATGATGGATAGACTGGAGCCTTTGTTATGTTTATCCTTCTCTTCTATGGCTTACTGTGTTTGGAGTTTAGTTTAGTGACACGCGCAGCATATGTTCATTGCATATAGCTTGGTGCAACATGGTAAACAAAACATTGTTCAAGGTGGAATTATTTTATTGGGGATGTTATGTATTTGTATGTGTCTCTGCTCATGTGTTCATGTATGTACCAACAAAGCCAGAAATAAAGAGCCAAAACTAAGTTGATATTTATCTGATTTGCCATAACTGATAGCGTGGAAGTGTATACTGTGTATCAGTGAGAAGTACCACAATCCCTTTGTGTGCACATGCAGGCACACATGCTCTCACACACACACACACACACACACACACACACACACACACACACACACACACACACACACACACTCTTGGACCTTGTCTGTAGCCTTCCTCTATTGAAGGGAAGTGAAAGAAGTCTAATTGGCTGCATTGCTTGCTCCCACATTTTCATGGTCATTCAAGCGATCCTGTTCCATGAAGGATAAGGGGTTTAGAGCTGCACTACATGTAGATGTATAGAGAGAGGCAGATAGAAAAAGTAGAGGGACAAAAAAGAGATGTCCATGTCACTAGAATGGGAATCTGTGTGGCATGACGGAATTGGCACTGTAGAAAGCTGAGCTATGTTCCGAAGGAATTTTTCCCATTATGAAAAACATCATATACAGGCTGTATTCAAAAACCCCTACATACTACTGACGAACACAGTATGCAGTATACAGCACATACTGCATACTGCAATATGCAATATGCAGTAGAAGATCTTAAAGCACTGACAAAAAACAAATAAACTTGTACCAGTTGTACAGCTTTGATTTCTTTTTTTTGTTTGTGACCATTGTTTTTTTTTCCTTTTAATATACTGCAGGTTTAACTCAACCACCCCATAAACAATTTATTCTAACAGCTCATGGTGAAGTAAGACAAACAGGATCATCAACGAGAGGGGACTGTAAATATAAAAGATTGCTCGACAACATTTACTCAAACTGCTTTTTCAGTTACAGCAACAAAACAGTGGAATAATATCCCTACAAATATTAGAGTAACGTATAAAAAAGGATCATGTTGTCTCAGCAGATATCTCTCTGCCCCGTCAGAGGCTGCTCTTTCCCTCGCCACTGCCTGCTGCTCTGTAGCCGGCCTGTGAGCGCGACTGGCCGGCTCCCGAGCGAGCTACACCCGCAGGTGCTTGTGGAGCTTTTCACCTCTGAAAAGACAGATAACCAGAGGTTCCTCTTAATTTTATAATGGACATTTGTGTTGTGGGCTGCACGGTGGTGCAGTGGTTAGCACTGTCGCCTCTTCTTTGTGGAGTTTGCATGTTCTCCGCGTGTTAGCGTGGGTTTTCTCTGGGTTCTCCGGATTCCTCCCACAGTCCAAAGACATGCATGTTAGGTTCATTGTATGTGTGAATATGAGTGTGAATGGTTGTAATTGTGATCCGGGAGGTATAAAGAGCGACGAACGCCATATAGGGACGAGGTCATGGTGGGTGGGTGTCATTGGTGGATCAAAAAACATAGGACTTTCACCCAGGAGCCCGTATTCGTGTCCTGTGTGAAACCACAAGTCAAAGTGTATTTATTTGCCACGCAACTTCCATACTTAAGTTACGGCACTTCCAGAGTTATTTCAACCCAAACGACGATCTTTTTGTAAAGCTAACTAAGTAGTTTTTGTCAAGGAACTTCAGTCCTTAAGTTACGGCAATTCCAGACTTATTTTAACCCAAACCACAATCTTTTCCTAAAAGTAGTTTTGTTGCCTAAACCTCGCCAAGTCAATCTTTTTCTAAATCTAAGTAGTTTTATTTTGAAAAGATTGGAGCGGAAATGAAGTTTCATGAAAAAAAAGGGAAATTCGTGTCTATGTACACGAATCAAACAGATTACATTTCGTGACTATTTCACAAACTGCCGGGAGACTATGTTGGGCAGGCGCTAGCTTACTGTCACATCAGTTTGTGGAGCTTCTCAACTCCGAAAACATTGGTGCAAATTCTTGAGTCAACATCAATTTTCGTAAAACTGCCAATATTCAAAATCTACACAGCTGATTTCTCGCCTCAAAAATTCTCAGAAGCGAATTGAGTGATGAACTAGCATAGGGAAATTTTAAAAGTTTTTTGGCCACTGTTGTTGTGGCCATAGACTGTACCGTTCCAGCGCTTTGCATTATTGGATACAGTAGGCGAGGAAGACTGGTCCGATGCATACTGGAGATTAGTACGACATCCGGGTATTTTTGCCAACTGTAGTTTTTGCTTTTTGTTTGTATACTGCATACTACAGGCTACATTTTGGCCAAATTGGTACCTACTGCTAGTATAGTTTGAGGTTTCGAATACAGCCATAGTCTCTTACAAAATGACCGGTAGCACAGAATACAAACATAAGTATGAAAATGTTTATATGGTTAAACCAATTTGTGGACAAATTATGAAGCCAAACTCTATATTTTTGATGAACACAAGAGCTGAAGGTGTGTTTTAGCTAAAATGAATGAATTTTGTTAATGTAAAAAAATCTGTGCCAAGCAGCCTCAACCTAAATGTTGGTGCCAAAAACCTCTTTAGAGACTCCTTAGAGATGCAAAAGGACCAACCTGTCTTCCTGTCCATGTAAACAGCTTAACCTGCATTAGACTAATACCTGAGTAATGACCAAAAGCCGTTCCCCCTGTCATTTCTTTTCATAGCTGTGTTGGTCTGAAGTGATTTTAGACTTTGCACCATTAAACTAATTGCAGACTAAAACAGAGAGTGCTCATGTCTGCCAAAGGCCCCGTGGATCCCAGGGGTGTCTCTTGAGCAGTGCAGCTGACATTGAGTGCTGTTCAGTGGGTTTGGGGCTCCATCTGTGCCAGCTTCTCCCACTGGGTGCCTCGTACCCAGCCAACCCCCCCCCCCTCCCCCATCCACACCACTATTACTACTATACGTCTGCTTCCCCCGTGACATCCTGTAACACCGAGGAAACACGTGATGGTGTGCTTAGGAACACTAACACAGATGCACAGACGTATTCTATAGACAATTGTGCTAGATGATTTATTTGCTTGTGTACTGCGGCTGCACAGTCAAAATGAATACAGTGAAAGCATGTGAATGTGGGTGTTATTCAGTCTCACAATGCCAGGATGACATTGGTTATAATAACATAGGCTTTAGGAGAAATATACTACTTATATAAATCTCCACAGGAGCCTTAGCTTCCATCACCTTTCATAATTTGCTGTTTTTTTCAGCCCGTTCTCATTCCCAGGACGTCAAATACAGATGCTTTATGGAAATTGCTGTGGTGACGTAGCTTAAAGAGCAAAAGAGATACCCAGGGCGGGTGGAAGGGGAGGTCGATGGATCCAACAACACATGGCCGTGATCCAGGAGACCGCTGTTAGTGTCCTGTGCATTTCACTTTCACTTTGCAGTCAGCTGATCGTTCGTGTCCTGTGTTCACAACCTCGAGTCACATTTTTCACTGTACAAACATGGTAGTTAAAGCCCAACCATGATGTTTTTTCCTAAACCTGAGTGGTTTTGTTGCCTAATCCTACGCAAGTGTTTTAGATTAGTTCACAACATTAAGCACGTGTTTACATGTGAGCGAAAAGTGACGCTGAGGGGTCTGATAAAGCGTCAGTATGTGACGAGTTGGGATGAGAATATGTTGGATTTGTCCACATGTTCAAGAAGCACAGCTCAGTAAGCCAGCTTGTTCTCATTCCCATTCAACTACAATGTAAACCCATCTGTGTCATTATTAAATGCTCAGAAAAAGTGGTCGGGGAGTGACATAGTTTGAAGAGTGAAAAAACACACATGTGCGAGGGTTGGTGGATGGGTCCAACAAACACAGGACTTTCACCGAGGAGAACGCTGTTCCTGTCCCGTTTGAAGCCAACATTATGTTGTTTGTCTTGGTGTTCAAAACGTTAGGTTTCACTTTCACTTCACAAACTTGGTAATTTTGAGCCAAACCATGATGTTCTTTCTAAACCTAAGTTAGTAATTCACAACGTTAACCACGTGTTTACTGAGACCGTAGTGCAGCATCATAGTTTGACGGGCTGAGCTACTCAGTGCTTTAGAAAGTGACGCCAAGGGGTCCTGACAAAACGTCAGTATGTGATGGGTTGCGATGAGAACGTGTTGACTAAGCATGGTTTTGGAGAACTTACATGTTAAAAGTCCAGGCATCTACTAAAACTGAGTTAAATTTTGTTATGAAGTTTTCAGATTATCTGGTTTACATATAGCCACTTTTTAAACTAGTGTTGTCATAAATATCGAAGCATCAATACTGAATATTTGAAATGTTTCAATACTAATTTTCCACAGTATCGATACACAGGTACCAGCTGCACATTCTGCTCTCTCTTCTCTCTGACAATAAGTTGACACACACACACACACACACACACACACACACACACACACACGCACACACACACACAGCATAATGATCAAAACGAAAAGCTGCACTGCTACATCATCAATAAAAATCTAATATTTCATGCCTTCAATGTGGGTTTGAAAATTGTATCAAATATTGATATTTTTCAGGGTATTGTATCGAATGTATAGAAATGACAGTATCATTACAACACTAGTTTAATCAGTATTTTGATGACATTTGGCAGGTTCTGCAGAATCTCTTGGACACATTTTTGGCAAAATCTGCACAAAATAAGTACAACAGTACAAACAAGACATACAAGACAGTGTTAAGCTGGTTCACAACTCAGATGCCACTGTTGTAAAGGTGTTTTGTTTACTTCAACCTATAAAAATGCATGCCAACCGTGTGATTGTACATTGCACACCGATTCAGATGGACAAACCCTTGGATATTTAACATGATGATTACTGTAATTAAGATATAGACACATGGAATCACAAGTATAGACACACACTCATCAAATGTCTTCATTGGCTCATTTCCACAGACAAATAAATCATTGGACTCACACAAATTCTTTGTATGTGCACGTGCATGTCTGCAATATGTAGGCAAACATGGAGATAGTCAAGCATGCATACACATGCACAAACAATTGCAAACACACACTGTAAGATTTGGCAACTGTGCCACTAGAGTCTCTGATTAAATTTGGCAGAAATGTGCTGACTCCTTGGGAGTTAATTGGTATTTCCCAATCTTATTATGACTGCATCCAATCTGTTTCTCATACAGGTACTTTATAACCAAAACCTGCAAAGAGTTTATAAATACACATTTTAACACATTTGCAGTCTGGTGACATCTCAAGACTCTTTTTTTTGGATAAGTAAGTCATCTCCAACAGAGTTGAAACAATGGTGTTTGCCAATTGTGCCAGATGTTCATGTTTAAACAAGGACTTACATAAGAGGCACCCCTCAATGGCAGCTGTGGGAGAGAGAGAGAGAGAGAGAGGAGGAAAGAGATAAAGGCAGAACATACTGTGTATCAGAGATGGTGTTTCTGTTACAAATGTTTTTTTAGTCATTTAGAAAATCAGTAGGAAATCATAATAGTTTGCACATTGTTCCAATGTCAGTGGGTTTCATATTTAACCTGATTTGACTGGAAATTAATATGTTCCTTAGACTTTTGGTGTTGTGATCTTCTGTAAACTAAAAACTGTATGTACAAATACAACTTTTTTTTATACCACAGCATCAACTTGTTGGATCTATTTTTTTTTAGATTTGAGGCACTGCCTTTTTTTTTCTTTGTAAATAGTTTATGTTTCACAGTCAAGCACACATAACATTTCACAGAGAATTGCACACACCGATGAAGAGATGTGGGCAGGCCAATAAGACACAGCAAAAGAGAAAAAATGTTCAAGTAAATGAGTGAGATGGGTGTAAAGACATGCAGAACACAAACAGAGACAAAGAAACTTGAAAGATAACGCTGCGGCAATGGCTACTTTATGAACAAAAAATCAAAAGGGTTCATTAGGGATTACAACTTAAAGGTTCTCTGTACAATAACCAGAGCATTAATATAGCAGCAAACAACTATTTGCTATGTAAAGATGTCCGTTTTAAGAGTCAGTAAATAGTTTGTCTAACATCTTTGGTCGGTTCAGTAAGTTTTCTGTGCCCATTCTGGCAGTAGGTTTTCTTGTTTGGTGTTGACTTTAGTGAATATCTACTAGTAGGCTACAGTACCTTCGGGTCTAAAAAGTGAAGCCGATGCTGAAGCGCCTTAAACTTGCATTCTTTCTAATAGCCAGCAGGGGGCGACTCCTCTGGTTGCAAAAAGAAGTCTGATTGTTTAGAAGTCTATGAGAAAATTACCCTACTTCTCACTTGTTTTATTACCTCAGTTAACCTCAGCAATAATAGCTTTAAGCAAAATTATACAGTAGGGATGGTTGTCAATAGAGTCCATACTGCATTCAAGTGGTAGCAATATAAAATAAAGAGGCCTCCAATTTCATGGTGCTGGTTTACACTGTTGTGCGATCCTAATGTGGGTGTGTTGTGAATATTTCAGTTAGAGTGAACATCTTTGAACAGTGCATCATCACCTCTGATTGGCGACTGGCAGACAAATGTCTTCTCTTCCCATCTAGACAGCCTGTGGATAGGACGCACAAACTGACACTCTTCATAATATTATTAAACTGATAAAATTTGAGAAAAGCACAACAGACACAACGCAAATTTGTTTTAACGGCACTAATTTTTTAACGCATTAATAAATTAAACAATCTTTCGGAGGTTGTAGCAGTCTCAGTTTTAGAGCTAGAGTGAAGATACTGATATCATATGAAATTAGAAAAACCTAAGGAATCCATTAGTACCAACCATGTATTACTAGTTCGTCGTAAAGGGGTTTAAATTACGCTCCAAACTTGCACTAAATTTTGGCGAGGAAAAACTGGCATGGCCATTTTCAAAGCGGTCCCTTGACATCTGACCTCCAGATATTTGAATGAAAATGTATTCTATGGGTACCCACGAGTCTCCCGTTTACAGACATGCCCACTTTATGATAATCACATGCAGTTTGGGGCAAGTCATAGTCAAGACATACATTTCCATAAAGCAGCATATTCACCACTCCCATGTTGATAAGAGTATTAAATACTTGACAAATCTCTCTTTAAGGTACATTTTGAACAGATAAAAAATTTGTGATTAATTTGCGATTAATCACGGACAATCATGCGATTAATCGCGATTAAATATTTTAAACGATTGACAGCCCAAGTATAAATACAATACTGATGACAGAGAAATAGCACAAGTTAATAAAGGAATATTTAGAAAAATATATTATTATTATTATTATTACAGTGGCTGCTCTTTCCACCAGCGCAATCTACCATACTTTGTCGTCAGGGGCTAGAACTTTAAATGTTGGGAGGAACAGCTTAGTGACAGTCACCATTACTTATTCCAATGCATATTATTGCTTATTATTAATGATTATTATGCTTGGTTTTGTCTCAAGACTCTTATCACACAGGACTGATATATAGCTTTCTTTTGACACAATTGATAATCCTGCAACTCCACTCCTTCCAAACACAGTGAGGCATTAATGCAACATGAGGCAAAAAAAAAAAAAGTCATGATGTAGATCCAGCTCGAGACCTGGGGAGAAGCAAAGTCATTCCCATGGTTCTCTCTTTGGCACAGCGAAGGTCAGCAGAGCAGCTGGGAAACTCTGACAGCTGGGAACCTCCTCAGTCTCCAGCAGACCCCAGATGTTCCTCCCCCCCCCCACACACTTCTCTCCTGCCCTATATCCTCGTTCACCATCTCTATCTCTCTCCCCAGTGTGGAAAAAACTGGCAAAGCTGCATTCCAGTTGTGAAATGGTTGTTTTCGCCAATTACTTCTCTCCCCTTCACCCCCTCATCCCAGATGTCGCCAATCTTGTGTGAAGATGTCAGAATTATGCAAATGATATTAGCAAGGCTGGAGAGCTTTTTATTTGTCATTATTTAGAAATGTTTTGACATTCATTTTGGATGCATGGTAACACAAGATTCATCATTTTGAAGATGATAAATTGATATTATTCTATCACAATACCAGAGGAAGACAAACAAATTAATGCTGCCAAATTAAATTAACCTGTAGTGAGAAACACCGTTTGCATTTGAATGTGGAAGTAGAACCAGAACTGATTGTGTTGTCATAAAATCAACTTGGTTTGCCTTTACCTTCAGCTAACTGAAGTCACCCATTCAAACTGTGGATAAGTGTAAGTGTAACAGTGTATGTGTGTGATGCAGTGTTGGGCAAGTTACTCCCAAAATGTAATAAGTTACTTTTTACTTATTACTTCTTTAAAAAAGTAATATTACTTTACTTATTACTTTGTATCAAAAGTAATTAGTTAAGTTACTCATTATATTACTATATTGCGTATTGTGTAATTTCTCACTGGTGTAATGCTACACACTAGGCTTCTCCACCAAATATGTGTATATATCTGGCCACTGAATATTAGGCCACATGTGTAATGTATTCTACCCACTCACTAATAGCACACATATTTAGAAAGTCAATTTCTTTAGGTTGCACTTGTGATCTTTGTGTGGCAAGAGTGGTGGAGACAGTAAGTTGGAAGTAGACTAGCCGACAACGCCACCTGGGGACTTGCACCCCAGGAAATACTAAACAAAACCTTGAATACTTTTCTGGTAAATGGATGAGACACACAGGTTCGTTACTGATGAGGCAGAGACACGTTTGCAAAAGAAGTCAAATATTTTATTGAAATTAATCAAAGAAAAAGCACTAAATAAGATGAAACTGGAGCTGTGGGGAAAGAAAAGATGATAAAATAGATTAAAAACGACACAAACTAATATGGGGTTATTAAAATGGTTCTTAATCTTAATATCTAAAAAGGCCTAATACGAAATTTAAATTCGAATGTGAACTTGAAATATTACAGCTGCCAGTCCAAAATTAAACTAAACAAAACTAAGCTGAGGCCACTGCTGGAGAGGCAGACTACACTGAGGAGGGTGCAAGGTGCTACCACTTACTCACTTTGGGTGCAACACAACAGACCTCACAGTAAAAGTATGGTGCAATCTATTTGTGGCTCAGTGCTCTTAACTCGCATGCAAGGTGGAGGTACCTCACCACGGGTGCCTAGCCTCCCAACAAAGTGACTCTCAGCTTCTGAAAGAAAAAAAAAAACTAATACAAAAAGAATTAAACAACCAAACAGAATGAACACAAACAAACCAGTTGGTTAAAAGGCAAAATAACTCAAGCCAACCAATGAACAAAATGGTCAAAGCTAAAACTCAAATAAATCAACGAAGCAGTATAAACAAACAGTTACTCAAACCAAACTAATAAACTAGGGCAAAAAGTTCAAAATAATTACTCAAACAAATCAAAATAAAAGTATTTTAAAAGGGGCAAAACAATGAGTATAAATGGGGGCGAAACAATGAGTATAAATATGGGGGGAAAAACAGCAGCAGCGTTACTTTAGGTCAGCCACTATGGGGCATCACAAATAATTGTTTAGCCAAAGCAGTGGAACCAGATACTGCAGACACTATTGGGGGAACAACAAATGCACCTTACCATATTTGGTAGTTAATGCCTTTGCATAGCTTGACAAGCTATTGCACTCCACCGTACTTCCGTTTCCAATAGGGATGGGCGATACCAGACTTTTTAAATTTGATACAATACTGATACTTTTTGTTCCAATTTTACCGATACCGATACTGATACCGATACTGATATCGATACTGATACCGATACTGATCATTTCTTAAAATTGATATGTGATTTTTTTTTTTAAATAATGGTAATTTTTAGAAAAAAACAAACAGATCATTACACTTAAAGGCAAATCACATGACACATACCTGTAACTGTTTACATTCAGTTCATTCATTTGCAATTACTGTCTACCGCAAATGTATATTAGCCTATTTTATTTTACATTTTATTCACGTTTATATTTTAGCCCTATATTTTTACACACTATTCTATGTCTTAGATTCTAATTTTGCTTTCATTTGCGTTGCATTGCGGAAGTGCGCGGGTGTGTGCTAGCTTACACACATAGGTTGCCAAAGTCATGTGACACGGGCCAGCTCTGGGCTGTTTTGGCACAAACATCATATTAAAAACGTTTGGAAGTGATGCAGCTACCCACGTTTGGTTGTTTCATTATCGATATTTTTTAAAAGAATCGATACCAAATGAGTATCGATGTATCGATACCACAGTATCGATCCGCCCATCCCTAGTTGCCAAACTGCGTGTGCACACTTACGTACGTCATCATTGTTTGCAAAAAGGGTTTATATATCTCTTTCTTTGTCACTCGTAACTTCTACCTGGGCTTCTGCGAGTGTGGCCTGTGGTGTAATCTAAGTCATGAGTTCAGGGATCACACGACGCATGTGTCCAAGAGGTGCTAGTCATGGTTAAGTTAGCATACTACTGAATGCTGTCGTGAAAAAACATCACAAACGTACTTGCAGAAGTTGTCAGAGTTTTTTTAAAGAACCTAACGCGATCGTTTCGTTTATTAGCCACTCCGTCCCTGGATCAGACACAGAAACTGTGAATAGTTTTCTCAGGGTCACAGTTAAATATTTACTATTGTTGGTTAATATTAATGCTACCATGAAGCAGACAGACCTTCTCTGAGTCCTCTACATCCATTGTGTATTGGTTAACCCTGAAACATTGAATGAGACATTTTAGCTTTATTTGAGCTTTGGGAGTCCCTCTCAAGAATTTTGCCTGATGAAGTGACATTTAAATATCAGCTTTTCATTGATCTGACCTTGATGTCCTGAAAAAACTACTTCTTTGGGACTCTGCACAATAAAGAAGATTAATCACATAACCCATGGCAATGGCTTTTTGGTGAGCAACAGGTGAGGTTCTTACAGAGCTCATAAAAGTTAAGTCTACAACCCAAACAACTGCATTACTGATGAACTGGGAATATCCCCAGTAAACACTATACGCTGGAGGCTGGGAAAGAGTGCATGCTCCACTCCAATTACAGCTGACACAAGACAGAATCCCACTTATGGCATAATGGGAAATTTAATTTGTAAATCATGCATGTCTGCATTACACACAACAGTTAACAACAGTACATACAGTACAGCACATTCATTAATTAAAACATTTTTTCACAATAAATCAAATAAAGAAGAAATACAATGAATCCTACAATTACATGGGTGCAAAACAATAGTCTTTATTACAATTATAATATACAAATCATCACCAAAATCCACAAATACTATATATTATGTTGTAGCTGTGATCTACAATTTGGTCTATTGATCGGAGAACACATTTCTGAAATCCACAAATAGTAGATATTAATGGGTAGAAACCATCTGAATCTGAACACAAAAATTAATCCAAATCCTGTCATTGCAAATTTATTCTTTCAACACAAATAGATGGGTAAAATTGTACCCTTGTTCAGGCTTTTTGATTTAAATAACAACAAAGCTAAACCCATATTAGGCTACGTTCAGACTTCAGGAAAATCCAATTTGTTTCTCAAATCAGATCTTTCAGACAGACTGTCCACGCTGTTATTTGCAAGTGATCAGATCGGATTTTTGTGTCCAGACATCACCAACCTATCTGCATGGGTTGCTGTGGTAACAACATATTTATGCTGGTGACCCAACTTTCCAAAGCGGAAGCATTCGCTATCGAAACAATTGCGCTGTCAAGTCACGGCAGACAAACTTAGCGACGGAGGAGGCTGGTACACGTTACGATGTCAGGGGGAAGCAGCAGAAAGTGAAAGCAGAGTGAAATTGCCAGCCGACAATTTTTCTCTTCCATGTTGTCCTCCATAGCGCTCTGTTGCAGCATGGATTCTGCTCAGCACTTTGAAATCCGATTTGAGCGGCCAGTGTCCGGACTGAGACGCATCTGTAGAAATCCGATTGGAATCGCATTTCAAACCACCTACAAATGTGGTTTGGATCCCATTTGATAAAAAAAAATTGCATTTCATGTTTTTTTTTTTCTGTCCAGACTTTCTAAAATCAATCTGGATACAATCTGGATATGCCAAAAAAAACAGATTTGGGCTGGCGGTCTGAACAAGGCCTTAGTTTTGCTTTGCAGAATGACAGTTGGCTTGCTGTTTACTTTTGGATTTCAGTTACCTCAAGTAGGTCCTGTATAAAGCTCTTTGACATGAGTGACACGTACTTTTGACCAAATAAAAGATTAGACATACTGTATAGTCAGTGCAGAAATACTAAATTAGTAAACAAAATACAAAAAACAACACAAAAGTGTTCTTTAAGAAAGACTAAAGTCATAAGGAGACAGCATTTTGATAGTGTTT
Source organism: Sebastolobus alascanus (assembly GCA_916701645.2). Taxonomy (NCBI): domain Eukaryota; kingdom Metazoa; phylum Chordata; class Actinopteri; order Perciformes; family Sebastidae; genus Sebastolobus; species Sebastolobus alascanus. The sequence continues at coordinate 1,481,362 of CAKAOJ020000015.1, read as the reverse complement.
GTCATCTTTTATTACATTGAAGCAGAATATTGCTATTAAAGCTTCCACTAAGACTTTGATTAACTACATACAATTAATATTTTATAGTTGACTCATATATTTTGACTTTATAGTTGATGAAATTAACTCAACATAATTCAACTGTACTTTGTGCCTGTTACTAGATGACAGATTATTAGTTGCTGAAGGGGTCGGTCAGGTGTGATGTGATTGCACATGAAAGGTAATCTATGAAAAGGCCTGGTGTTAGACGGACCAAGGTGGGGCGCCGTCTGGCCATGTAGGCAGTGGGAGGAAATCCAAAATAGAGAAAATGACATCATGTTGCCACAAAACCCATTTCCAGTCTCTCTTATTTCCAATGATGTATGCATAATCAATTAAAAGGCTCAAGAGTATTGTCTTTTAACTATTGCACTATAATTACACAGTTGTGCTTTATCGCACTGGTTTCTCACGATGTTGAGGAATTGCTATTCTATTGAGCTCATTTAAAAAAAAAAAAAGAGAGAATCGTAATAGGAAAGAACTACATGGTTGGGCTTAAAACTACTAGGTTTGTACAGTGAAAATGAAACTGAACGTGGAACATGAACAAACAGCCGATTGGTATGTGAAGCTGGGGACACGAGCAGCGGTCTCCTGGACCCATACACCTCTCCTCCCATCCACCCTTATTGTGTCTTTTTTGCTCTTTAAACTACGACACCACACTCCCGGCGCACTTTCTCGGAGCATTTACTGTTGCCCAAAACACCTGGTGCGTTTCATACCAGAGCTAAAGGGTGCCTTGTGCCGACGGCTGTGACAAAGCCTTGGTATTTGACGCACTGGAAATGAGAACGGGCTGGATGTCTTGGTAAATTCCAAATTAAAGTAAAAAATGATGACATCTGTGGATGAATGAGGATAAAATCCTCATAAAAATACTTAATATATATACTTTGATAAATCTGAACAAATCTTTCAAAGCAGTATTAATATTTTTTGGGCTACTTGGGCACAGCGGAACAAGCTGTAAATGCAACATTGACATAGTATCACCTTCTAAAGTTTAGCAAACAGCTGCCTACTAACACGCATCGCAGACACGTAGCAAGCCTTCATCGTGTTTCTGGTCATCTAGCGAATGGAAGTTAAACCTTCACATGTGCTTTTAGCTCTGTTTTAAGGCCTACGTCTTAAGCGTTGAAAGGGCCTATAGATGGATACCCTATGCCGTGACCTACGCCGTAGCCTGACATGCACCTCCCCAGAAATGTAACTACACGTGGAGACGTAGACCGCAATAACTGTGCTTGGTCCACTTGGTAGCATCACATTTTGTCCTACGCATTTACGGCTGCTCCTCCATGAACAAACCAAAACAAGTGTGGACCAGATCGAGGAGAGGTTAACTGAAGTAGTCCGTAAATATGTGCATTTGTACGACTCTTCTTCGCCACATTACAAAGATTGCCAGATGGCAGCATATTCGCGGAAAGAGGGTTCCACAAACATCGGTGTGCACATCACTGAATGTACAAAGAGATGGAAGAACTTGAGGGACAAGTACGTTTGCCTCTGAAATAGACTCGCTACGAGGAGTGGGGACCCCAGTGGGAAAAAGTGCCTTCATTTTATTTGCTTCTTTGCTGGATGGCCACGCATGTAAAGCACCTGAGGGAAATGTCTGCTTTTCCATGTTGGAATGAATAGACATTGTCACTACAACCAAAACATCAGCTGGGAATTTCTGACTTCTGAGTGGACTACAGCGTAAGTTCTTCTTCAGAGACCGGGCCAGTTGTGTGACCTCCCCACGAGAAATGGATCTATAAGGAGGAGGAGTGGGGCAAGAATACGGAAGAAGAAGAAAAAGAGAGAGAGAGCTGTGAGTGTGGCATTGCAGTTAATCATGCTGAAGCTCAACACTCCCTCAATCTGTCCATCCATCTGCCTCATCCCTCTCTCTGTCTGTCTCTCTCTTTCTCTCCATTTCTCTCCTCAGGTCATCTTTCATTCTCACCCACTAGTCTCTCTCTTTCTCACCCTTTGTTGATCTCTCACCTCTAACCTGCTGTGGAAAGATGTGTTATTTATCTGCACTTTAGACTGTCACACACGCAGACAGACATCGACTCAATCCTCTTTACATTTGCGGTACCTTACCCGTACCCCAACACATCTCATCTGTCATGTCATATATCTTACTAAAAGTTATCGTGTTATTTTTTGTGTGTTTTCCTATGAATGTCCAGCAACACAGCGATCGGTGTTCCTGCGCAAGAGCCTGTAGTGTTTAGGCAACAAAACTACTTAGTTAGGTTGAAGATAAGTTTGTGGTTTGGGTTAAAATAAGTGAAATACTTGGTTAAGTTTTGGCAAAAAAAACTCCTAAGGTTTAGGAGAAGGTCTTTTTTTGGGTTACCTCTGAGACCGGCAATGCCAGCCGACATCACTGTCTTTAGGAGGCTGTAGCAAGCTCGGTTTTAAAGCTAGAGTGAAGATATTGGTATCATATGAAACTAGATGACCATCCATTGGTACTAACCATGTCATGTCGGGAGGCTAAATAAGGCTCCAAAGTTAGGCTAAATGTTGGTGAGGGTAAAACTGGCATGGCCATTTTCAAAGGGGTCCCTTGACCTCTGACCTCAAGATATTTGAATGAAAATGGGTTCTATGGGTACCCACGAGTATCCCCTTTACAGACATGCCAACTTTATGATAAACACATGCAGTTTGGGGCAAAAACCATGCAGTTTTTTGCATGCGGTATACATGTGTTATTTTTGCCGATTCTAAAGATGGTGAATATTTCTGTATACTGGGGTCCCTAAACAGTCTTGGAATTACATATAAATTGGGTATCACTGTAAAGCTGAGACTCTTGTGGATCCAATGAGCCCAATTGTATTCATGTGTGATTATGTTAATCCCGATAGTAGCCATTTCATATAGTATTTTTTTTAAACTTGACCTCACTGTATAAAATGACTTGTGGTGACCTCTAGGATAATCACAAAGTCATGAAACTTTACAACCACAAACTAGAGACCTAGAGCATTCAGAGGATGGATGGCTTTCCTATTTAGATTGACAATAAGGGGGTTTCCTGAGCAGTTTCCAGAACAGAAGTGCTCGCCATCCAATCACCGAAAAATGCAGTTCTTGCAGAAATCTCCAAATGTCAAAAGTTTTTGACACCAATTCACAGCATGACTTTTTCTATGGTGTTCCTCAAGGTCTCGGTGTCTTAATGTGGTAGTTTGGATTTTTGTTAATTTTAATCAATTTTCTAGAGGTCAAAAATTCTTAAATTTGGCACCAAATCTGTGTAGTAAAGTATATCAACACAAAATTGCTGTGACAATTAATATTAATTAACAATTAACATAAGTGAGCAGCAGATTTATGACTAGAAAGACTTGATACATTGTGCATCTCAAATGAATCTTCGTTCCCAGCTTTCAGATGATGTACACTACTTCTACTGTGTGTGTCATATACTGTTGACCTGCTATCTCTCCCTAAATACCCCCCCCCCCCCCCCCCCCCCAAAAAAAACAGGGTCTATGTGGGTTTTTTAGCTTTAAAATTACTATGAGAGTATTTGAGTGAAAAATAAGTCAACGTTGACTTCTGCTTTCACACGGGACATGAACACCGGTATCCGCCCACCCATCTTCCCCGCTCTCTTCCCTACGCAGACTTTGTTGCTCTATAAATCACCTGTCCTGGCCCACGATTATGTCGATTACATACGCATTACAGTTTTTTATTTTTCCTATGTATAGCTACGAACAGTGTATAAAAACTGCCGGCCTGTCCTCCCCTCACCCCTCATCTCTGTCTGTCCTCTGTCCATTGCCCTACCAATACTCCGAACACCCACTGAGAATATATCCAGCAGTCTCTTCTTCCCAGCTCTATCCTTCCAGTGATTGCTGGATGTCCACAGCGGGAGGTTGTCAGGGCCAATCAGCTCCTGGTAGGTGGTTGTGGTGATGGGATAGGTAGACTAAACAACCCTGCAGGACCAGGTGAGCCTTGCATTACCACACCACTGAGACAGAGATGAAGCGGTGCCTAAACAGACAGACTCCTCGGTCTGACTGCTGCCAATGACGCACTTATTGATCGGCAAAAGGTGTGGGGAGAATAAGACCATGGTTGAAGATGGCACGTGTTGCTACATGTCAACAAGCACTCCCAGTTATCTTGTTTTTCTACAGAATCTGTTTGTCACAGTGCCAGATAACTGCTCACATTCTGCTTTGTGTCCTTGCCATACATTAACTCCCATGTCATTGCATATCCCACCACTCCCTCCTGCCCTGCAATAACCCCTGTTTCCACCTGATCACACTCCTGATTAGCCCCGTAGAAGATATTACTCTAACCCTAACCCATTCTCTCTCATTCTCTGTCTTCAGCCTTTGTGTTCTACCTGCCTGCATTCTGCCTGTTTCAAGTTAAGTTTGTTATGGACAAATGTTGGCCAGTAATTAATGTCGAAGTTACATATTGAGGACTGGACAGACGCATTTCCTAGTTGAGAGGTTGAAGACAGTGCAGAATTTAATTCAGATAAAGACAAGATATTTTAAAGGAAATCACATCATAACAATTGTTGTCTTTTTTTTTTTTTTTTTAAACAGTCACTATATCCTGACAATAGTGCATGAGACAGGCAATCTGAAAAAAACATGTGCCTCTGTGTCCTCCGGTGCTCCTAATGGCATCTGCAAGATTTCACAGAACAGAGGAAAACAACCAATCAGAGCCGAGCTGGAGTCTGCCGTCTCTGAGCGGCTGTCAATCACTCTCAAACTCCAATCAAACGGTCAAACTAGGCAGCGCTGATCAAATATGAATCAATATTCTCTTACCGTAATGCCTATTTTCTCCACAAATGTTTTCAGAAACATCTTGTAGTGTACTGTTTAGCTGTAAAATGAGAACGTTTGTGACCAGGCAGCCATGTTGAGATCAGTTGAGGAAATACCAAGCACCGCCCACCAGCCGGACCACAGCCAATAGAAACGCTCTCTCTGAAATGACCTGTGATTGGCCAAAGTCTCCCGTTACAGCTACATTTTTTAAAGCCTGAAAACAGAGCCATGAGGAGGTGCAGAAGAACTGCACTTGAAATACAATATGCTGAAAGGTTATTATGGAATTTTGCCCAATGATGCCAAAAACATTCTGCCTACTGCAGGTTTAAGGGTGGATTACATATTCTTTGTCAGTATTGAAGAGAGTATGGTGTTTGCATGTGTGTAGGGGGGTTATTATGATATTTTTGTTTTGTGTGCATATATACAGACTATTTACACCAGGATTCAGATTTAAGCGTGAGGAGCAATACCAGCCACTCCCTTGCAAAGCAGTTTCCAATAGCAACCAAACCTGCGTGCTTCATACTGTTAGAGGGTTTCAGATTGATATTATTTATAACACTGCATTTTTATTGGGCCCACATGGGCATTTGCAGTGTATCATTATTTGTCTAATCTCTTTGTTATATTTCAAGTGAATGTGCTCCACTGTAATATGGGAGGTATTAAACTCAGAGGCTCATATTCAGTGCTTTACAGTGAGTGAGTAGTGCTGCTGACTAACTGACTTACTGCAGTGGGGGTCAAACCTGTGATCTCTTTCAACTCTGTGTCAAATCCCACATCTTCATATTGTGTTTACATGCATATAAAAAAATAAGATTGTGATGCAACTAATATATTAATGTGAAAAAGGCAGGACCATGCACTCACCATACCCAACATTATGCTCCAGTGTATCAGTTTTCTGCTATTAATAGAGTCCTAGACATATGTGCTCAATCATTTCATGTCTTTAGGTGTGATCAAGCTGCATATCGTGTAATTGGTGGTTGTACTGATTGGTCTGTCAATTTTTTGAAAATTTTAATGTTCACCACATGTCACTTTCTGATCAGCTACGATTCATATTGCTGTCACAAAGCAGCCAATGCCAAAAGTCATGGTTATAGCCGAATAAACAAATAAACCAACCACAAAGTGCAGCTTAATACGAGGACTCCTTCATTTAATGGCTCATGCTTTTAAAGAGTTTTTTAGTCTAGCTGTATGACCTTTTAATGACTGTGACTTTGTTTGTCTCTTTAATCTGATTGAAACAGATGTTATTTTCGGGTAGATGGAGCAGTAAAACACTCAAATCCATATTTTGTATTCTGCAGCAATCAACTCTGTGATCCATTTCCCCTTTTTCTATCTAGCACTTTGGTGGAGGAAGAAAAATCCTGAAAAAAAAGGAGATTGGAGACTTTTTTTTCTCCCTCTCTGAAGTAACTACAATGGCCCCCCTGCCGTGTTCTATCCCGAGTGTGTCCTGAAACCCAATGAATAACACCCTCATATTTTCAGTCCAACCCACCCAAGCTACTCCGAATACAAAAAAAGGGAAAAAAAATAAAGCTTCCTTTTTCATCTCGCTGGAAAAATAACATTCGTGGACCTCCATTTTACTCGCAATTTCCCCATATCTTTCATTTCAGGACTGGCTTTTGTGAGGTCTATCAAACTTCCAGACTGAAGCCATGGGGCCCTGCAGTGTCCCTGCATGCCCTCTTCACACACATCCATGACATGATTCATTGATATGAAGACACATTAAATGCATCTGCTGGGTGAATTTTAACTTTGACTGTAATATATGTCTATATAGCACTCCTGTTCTGCATGTTAAATATATATGTACGTGTGAGGGCAACTTCACTTACAAATGCATCAATAGGTTGGTTTACAAGTTTTCTGATTTTTATTTGTGCTTTGTTTGATATCGTGCTATTTTTTCAGCTCAGGTCTAATGTCACAGTGACAATATAATCTCCCTTCACAATAAATAAAGTACCTGTCCATGTATCTGTCTATTATGTTGTCAATGTTCAGGTGGCTATGTATCTTAACAGCCAAGAAGTAAAAATATGTGTGATTTTTTTCTCCTTAGAAGAGACAATATCAGGCTGTCAGTGGTGATTTAGAAAATAAGCCCCCCCATACAGTTTCCACAATTATTTCATACATGTGAATTAAAATGTGTTTTTGTGATAGTTGCGCAGAAGAATTTCGAGCAGGTTGTATGAAGTGACACCTAGTCACTCAGCGAGGGAGCAAATAAAGCAGTCAAGATGGCACAGCAAGGAACTTTAATAGCCCAAAGCAGTAAAAATAGCTGCAGAGATGTGGATGCAAAGTATCCAATGATACATGTGTGGTTCCAAAATGAACAGTATTTTACCAGTGAATACATAAACAATTTATTTCAGCATTATTGAACACCAACAAAAGGGTTCTATGGTTTATAAAACAGTCTATATAGACTATACAATAGAAAGTCGATGAAAAAGTAAATTCAAAAGTAACACAAGAGAGAGTAAAATTGCAACAAAATCAAATATGCTCCGTACCGATTACACTACAAGAATAAAGCAGCTTCTCTGGTAAGCCGGCACATCATAGGATTCATGCATTTTGTGTCAAGCCCTCGCTACAATTGTGATGGGAATCCCACAAAGTCCCTAGGATGTCTTTATTCTAAACTGCACTTAGTAGTTTTACACATTGACAAACCCAAATGGGAGCGAGAGATAATAGTTGGGATATCATGGACAGCAGACAAATAAAACATAATCTCTCCTTCATTTTGAAAAGGAGTATGTGTGTACATGTGAAAGAGGGAAAATTAAGAAATTATGCATTCATAGCTGTAACACAAGCAACCACCCACAATGTGGGAAGACAAAATAAGTGCTGTGCAGGAGAACGACATTGGAGAGGTGTCAGGGAAGAGGCTGGAGAGTGTGAGTGTGTGTGGGACGAACACATACAGGTAGACATACAAATTGGGCGAGTTGTGGTGTGTGTCTGGGTAATGAGAGAGAGCAACAAATGGACAAACTTTAAGTGTGTGAGGGAGGTGTAGGTTGTCACAGATGGATGACTAAAAGGAAGGAACAGAAAAAAAAGGTGGCGGATGAGAGGCGGGTGAGAAGTGGAACGCAAGAGCAGGCATGAATGGATGGCTGGATAGAGGGAGGGAAAAAAAAGACAGGGAAAGACAGATGTCCAGTTGGCTAGGAAACAGATTTCTTGAAAGGAACTATCAGCAAATATGCAAGCAAGATCAAAATGTGACAAAATTAAGCCCAAAACATTGTTAAAGCCATTAGCTGTCTTGCAGCTGCACTAATCAAGATTTTATGTAAAAATGCTCCAGCAGCATAAATCAAAAAGTGAGGCTGAAGCAGACAAGGACACACAATAGATCCACTAAATGACACCCCATTGATTAGCTCAGTTTGTAAAAATGCAACATATCCTCATACAATGGCTGGTATGATATCTTACGGAAAGGTATTCCTAATTTTTCTTGCGTTTTCCTACGAATGTCCAGCAGGACGTGTCAATTACCACGCGTTACATGCATACAGTCAAAATAAACTTCCGTCTTCACCGGAAATAACTTAGTTAGATTAAGGCAACGAAACTTATTGATTAGGTTTGGGAAGAGATCGTTGTTTGGGTTAAAATAACTTTGCTTGAAATACTTGGTTAGGTTTAGGCAACAAAACTTCTTAGTTAGGTTTAGGGAAAGGTCGTTGTTTGGGTTGAAATAACTCGGAAGTGACGTTACTTAAGTACGGAAGTTACGTGACAAATAAATCAACGTTGACTTCTGGTTTCACACGGGGTCAAACATCAGTCTCTTGAGAAAAAAAAAGTCTGGTGTTATTTTGAAAAATAACTACAGAAGTGCCGTTACTTTAGTATGGAAGTTTGTAACAGTTTGGGTCCATATTCGATGGCTGAGGTAGCTTGGAGAGTGTAGCTGAAGACGACAGCCAAAACTCACAGCCACACTGGTACTGGGGCTCCACAATTCTTGTTGTTTATTACTAACTTACACATCAACCAAAACAAGCCCAGTTGTACAGCTACTATTTTATCATACATGAACAAAACAGAGACCACATGTAACTTAACCTAGTAAAAGGAGCACATGTAACAAGCATCCGTCCGTAGTAGGTGTGCCCCATAACTAACTCCGTAAACACACTGCGCTTTCTGATGACGTTGCTTCTCTCTTATCCAAGCAACACAGTATGCCTTAAAGGTATATTTCACAATTACAAGTTACGTGCAAACACATCAACGTTGACTTATGGTGTCACACGGTATATGAACACTGGTCTCTTGGGTTACAGTCCAGTGTTTTTTGACCCACCCATCCCCCACAACCTCCTCCCCTCCCTGTGTTGCTGTTTATACTTCCTGGTTCACGATTACGTGGATTACATACAAATTGTTTTTGTGGTATATACCAGTTACAGTGCATTACTTTTCGAACGTTGTATGAGAACAGCCCGAAAAGTGTCTGCTGTGTACACTTCTCTGTCGAAAAAATGAAAACTTGTGGATAAGCCATGATTTCACCTGATGTACATATAGCAGATGCTCAGAGACAAGTACAAGAAGTGATTTAACACGCAGTCCGATGATATAACTCATTATCACCCCTGGGATACCAGTACATATGGTCTATGCAGATGTGACCATGTGAAACATCTGGCATGTAAACATTATATGTTAGGAGGTATAGAATCATGAGAAAATGGATGAAAGTCAGTATGTTTTTCCAACAGTATGAGAGGGAAATAAAAGTTATCCAAAATCTGACAGCCTCCTCAGAGTATTGTAACTAAAATCCTTGGAAGAAGCCACTTTCCCGATTGAATGCTCTACGTTTTAAACACTCTTTAAATGCACAAATAGCCCTATAAATATTCCTCAAATGCACATGTCAACATATCAATCATTACGAAGTGCATTGTACCACATCTAGTCGATTATAGTCTGCTCCAAACTGCATGATTGGATCAAATTTGACATCTGTGAATTGACTTGACATTTACAGTAGGGCTGTCTGCAACAACCATGAAAATAAAGAGAATAGCCACTGGATTTTGATGTAAAACTAACTGCGCTGTATTACTTGCTGTCTATTTCACTCTCTATCTTGTCACAATAGAGTCGGAGTGAACGAGGTGTTCCACTCATGCTACCTTGATGAAAACTGACTTTGACGGGGAAGAGCAGCTTGGAATTTTTTTTTTTTTTCATTCAGTGTCTTATCCAATCAGACGTTCTGTTCCTGCATGCCACCCTGCCATCATTCACACTAACATATTAAACATCCAAGAAGAGGATTTCCTTGAATCAGTCAGTTTAGTATGGGATACGGGCATTAAGAGAGCCCATCAAAATCAATGTGTCATCTTTCAAACTGCCAGCAACAACACAAACACATAAGCAAGACATTTCCAGAGATTGGGGATTTTTTTGTCTGTATTACCCATACATGTTTTCTGCTTTACCAACTCTATGGTTAAGATATGGCTCGATTAAGTCAACTGAAACGGCTTGGTTAGGGAAAGTTCATGGTTAACCGTCATGGTTACAATAATCAATCTGGACTGCTGGTAGGAGACGGGCTGCAAAAGGTGGTCATACACTCTGTACCCCCCCAAAATCTACTTCCACCTCCCTATAGACCTGTTTGCAGCAGTATAGAGTGCTCCAGGGATGACATATTTTTGTAGGCCAATTAGGAAGTTAGCATCGCCCTGGTTCCCTCAACAAAAAGCCAATGGGATTTTTCCATTGGGTTTTGGATTATTGTAGAAAATAAGCTCTGTGGCAAACACAAGTTTATGATACTTACACGTTTTGTTCAGCAAGATAATCTCCACAATTGAAAACCGCTTCTATGATTTTTGAAGTGTGAATGCAATCGCTAGAAGTAAAAAGCTAACGTTAGGCTACAAACGAACTACACCACGGTCGCATGAGCACGAGTATACACAACGAAGCTGTAAAGGTGGACGAGTCGGCGTGATGATGTTTAGTAGTCTCATTTAGCCACCTGTTAGCAACCGCCTTTTTTAAGACATAAAAATTCACGAGTGAGGTATTTATTGGTGTATTGTATATCGTAGAAGAGAACGTTAAAATCTCTTCAGCTTGTGTTAACCACAGACCTCATTTCAGGCATCTAACTATAAAAAACCCGTTCAAAGAACCCATTGACTTCCAGATGGGGGGAACCGGACGTCCTCAAATGCTAACTCATTCGGGGTTTTAGGATTCATTCCTGTAGCCCTCTATAACAACGTCTCCTTACTTCTGCTACTAGTAAAGAACAGTTATTATTTGCACAACCACCAAAGGTAGCTGGTGCTCACCTGTATACTGTTCCACTGGCAACAACTTATTGCTTCCATGGCCAAGACTTTTCACTTTGATTAAATGATTATTGGCAAAAGTCAAGTGAAAAACATGTTTGCCACAAAGCTATACATCACTGACATTGGAGGCATACTTTTACCACACTAGAAGTCTTAAGTCAAGCATTATTTTTTTTGCTGCCTCTACCTGAACAGAAAACTAACCCTAGGTGCTTCCACAAACTGGCAGTTTCAACGTCGTGTCTAGAAGGTAACCCGCAAATTGCAAAAACTTGCAAAACTCTCGCGAGACTCGCTGCCCAACGACCTACCCTAACCTTAAGTATTCAAGGTCAATGCCTAACCTTAACCATCTCGCAAGAGTTTCCCAAGTTGTGGGTAAACATGTAAACAACTTATGTTTAATTGCTGTTTTATTATAAGTACAAGTATCCCTCAAAACTCTTATAAAGCCTTAAATTAAAATTGTAGCTCATTAATCATTTTACTTGAACAATCCCAAGTACTTAAAAGATGTTACTAATCGCCAGGCAGGTAAGATATTGTTATGTTTATAGTAGGGCTGTCAATCGATACAAATATTTAATCGCAAATAATCGCATGATTTGTCAAGTATTTAATACTGTGTATTATGTATGTATTATTATACTGTGTATAAACTGTGTACTGTTAAGTACTGTATTTAATAAGTGCTTTTAAGTCATGTGATATTCGAAAATATGAAGCTTGAATAGTACAAATTGATATTACTGTGCATTCATCAGCAAATAATATGAAGAATAAGACTAAGAGTTTTCAGCCTGTAGGAAAACCGGTGCTTTGAGCTTAATGCAAACGTCACTATGCTAACATGCTGATGTTAAGCACAATGTTAACCTTGTTCACCATCATAGTTTACTAAGTAGGGTTGTCAATCGATTCAAATATTCAATCGCAATTAATTGATTGTCCATAGTTAATCTCAAATGAATCACACATCTGTTTAAAATGTACCTTAAAGGGAGAATTGTCAAGTATTTAATACTCTTATCAACATGGCAGTGGGCAAATATGCTTGCTTTATGCAAATGTATGTATATATTGATTATTGGAAATCAATTAACAACACAAAACAATGACAAATATTGTCCAGAAACCCTCACAGGTTCTGCATTTAGCATAGAAAAATAGGCTCAAATCATAACATGGCAAACTGCAGCCCAACAGGCAACAACAGCTGTCAGTGTGTCAGTGTGCTGACTTGACTATGACTTGCCCCAAACTGCATGTGATTATCATAAAGTGGGCATGTCTGTAAAGGGGAGACTCGTGGGTACCCATAGAACTCATTTTCATTCACATATCTTGAGGTCAGAGGTCAAGGGACCCCTTTCAAAATGTCTGACAGTTTTTCCTCGCCAAAATTTAGCGTAAGTTTGGAGCGTTATCTAACCTCCTTCCCGACAAGCTAGTATGACATGGTTGGTACCAATGGATTCGTACATTTACTCTAGCTTTAAAACTGAGCCTGCTACAACCTCTGAAAGATTAATTGTGTTAATGTGTTAAAGAAATTAGTGGCGTTAAAACGAATTTGCGTTAACGCGTTATTATCTCGTTAACTTTGACCGCCCTAGTTTATAGAGAAGGCCGTCCCTGCACAGAACATACAGTATGTTAAGCGTTTTAAGTTCTCAGGTTCAAGTTTGATGGTAGGAATTTTCTCTCAAAACCAGCTATGGGATATCCTGGATTGGTAGCTCACACCATGATGTAAATAAATACTGGCAAAGATAATACAGGACAACAGAATCTTGCATTGGGTTTGTGTTACAAAGGTTAAAATAAATGTGTTGCCATCGATTTTCTCTTCTGTCCTTGCATTTCGTCTGAATATTAGATTATGTTGAATACAGATACTCGGGCACGGTTTACGGAAAGTCCTAACTGACTATTTACAGTCCCAAGGAAGTGGGGAGCTTTACAGCGGGCGCCTTGTCTGCTGTGATATCTGTCAGCTTGCTGAAGGGCCGCTATAAGGCGTCTCTTGGGATCCCTCAGGTGGAGAAAGCCAAACTCTCCCTGTCAGGCTAGTATAAATATTTCCTTTGTGTTTATTGTCCATTATGCAAGGGCCGTATCATGTGTTGGGCTGCGTTTTTTTTTTGGTAGTTTTTGTTTTGCTGTTTCAGGCTGTCTGGCAATGTTGTGTAGTTACTCCACCTGCCTGCTCGGGTTGTGCTCCACTGACAAGATGAAAAGCTGGTTTGCATGTAGCCCAGTTTCTTCTTGTTCTCTTTCTTTACACAGGGGGCTGTCAGGTCTCTCTGCAACAAAGGAGTTTGTCAGTTTTTTGTTGTGAATCCTCCATCCCACCCTCCAAACAGCACTTATTTCAATAAAAGAACAATTTGATCTCAAATGCTAAAGGATATTTTAATGACGGCTATCAAAATAAACCTGGCAAAACTGCATTCTCACTTTCTTTTTGCACATTGGCATAAATCCTGAGGTGGGGCATTGTCCAATATGGACGAAATTCCCAGGACACTGGACTTGTCAGACAGACTGTGAAGCTTTGAGTGTGTACTTTCTGATTAAAGTTTAAATTGCTTAATTGTTTGAATTCTCATACAATCTAAATGCAGCTGTTGCAGCTCTCCTGATGTGTTCTGTTTCAGGTGTGTTTCTATTTAATTTCCTGTTGGACAGCAATATGATACTGGTGTCTAATCTAATCTAAAAAAATATATAAAAATTACAAATAAAAATGATCCCGTTTTGTCTCATAATATTCTGCAATTTATAATATACGCAAGCAAAATAATCAGTCGTCCATTATTAATTAGTTAGTCATGCTTTTGTTTGAGATATTCATGCCTTATAAGGTGTCATGATTTGTTCTGACTATACACAGCAACATCTAGGCCGAGCACTGATATGATGACCTGCAGGAGTAAACCAACATGCTTTGCTGCACACAGAGTGTTGGGATGACTGTCTCAGGGTCTGAGTACATATGATATGACCTGGCATTTGGACCTTGCCAGTGCCCCTTGGCCCGGCTACCTACTGTGCCCTCGAAGCAACCTTTTGCTGGAAACAAGGTGGTTTGGGATAGAGGCAGCGGCAATCACCATAGTGGCATCGCTTGGCTGTAAGCCATGTTGAAAGCTTGGCCTGCAGACTCCACTTCAAGAGGCGCCGTGCATCATATTACTTCATCCTCTAACAGTACCCGCAGACCATAACCTTTTTCTCTTGACTGACCAGTTTGTACTTACACTGGGATTACATGTCACAGATCAAGGCTGCATGGATATTTACCACTTGTGTGTTATAGCTACTGTACAAAGGCCATGCAAGGGACTCTGATTGGCTGTCAATGTTTTGCGGTAACACTTCATTTTACATGTCTGCAAATTTCATGGCAATTAGATGATAATTGGCAAGTAACCTATTTGAAATATATTTGGAATTACTGCCAAATTACCCTAATATTCACCTCAAAACTTTTCGAAAATTGCTTTATTATAAACATTATTTAATAATTTTATGCTAAAATAGCATATAATGGTTAAAATACGGCCCTTAGGCTTGAGAAGCGGCTATGCGCTGTTCTTCATCGGAGTCGGAAAACCAAAACTAATAGAAGACACTTCTGATCAGGCACAAATCTCACCATTGTGTGACTTATTGTCTACACAGATGTAGCCTGGTAGCTAATGTAATGATTCAGGGAGTTTTTTAAGAAATTTCAAAGAAGTTATTTGCTAATTGTTATCTATTTACCAGTAGACATGGAAATAAAGCATATCAATTAACTTTGTATTCTTTTCCTGGAAATGTGTTAAATAAATTACCAGCTATTGTGAAATAGCACAATATAATTATTAAATAATAATAATAAATATAATAAATTCATTTTCGATACATTTTCGATACATTTTGAGGGAAATATACTCTTGCAGTAATTCCAAAGAAATTTCAAATAGGCTAATTATCACCTAATTACCATGAAATTTGTGGACCTGTAAAATGAAGTGTTACCGCTTTTGCCCCGAGTTCCTCATGCTTTCTGTGCCTGGAGTCATGTGCATTCTGCATGTCAGCAGTAAAGCGGTATTTCTACTATATGCGCACGTATGTGGGTCCTACACAAATAACAGCGAGATATGATAACAGCGGTCACACTTATTCACTAAGATTCCCTGATTCTGCCAGGGCCAGTTTTGCATGAAAAGTTTCACATTTTCGAATAGCAGGCACAAAAAGCTACAGATGTCTTTAAAAACAAAGTTTGTGTTGAGAAACAGGAAATTGAATGAACCTTTATTCTACTGAAATCTCTTCAGACACAGAGGGAGCACACAGCAAAGATGTCCAGGGAGATGCGCTGACTTAGTTACTTAAAATAAACAATTTAATATAAAAGAGAAAACTAAAAACTAATTCTTAGAAAGAAAGAGGGCAACAACAGTAAATAGCGCAATATCTAGACCATTTTATAAACCAACCACAGGGAGAAGGGGAGTTGTGTTTGTGTGTTCATGAATTTTCTTTTTTACCTTCACTCAGATTGCACCTTCACAATCATGCAAGATAGTACCATGCATGATTGTGTGATGAGCTGCCACCTTAGTAAATCATGTGATAATTACAAGCAGATTGTGAGCGCAAATTGAATGAGTGACACAAAACAAAACTTCATAGTGAATATATGTTCGGTAGTTCCAGAGAACTCAGAATAGTTGAGATGATCTGGCATAGCCATTTTCTGAGGCAATCTGCTCGGATACGTAACCACCGTAAATATTGCTTGTAGATGTACTGTACTGTATCTTATATTTCGGAAGATAAGGCTGAACCGATTTTTGCTTTTATACACATTTTCTCCAGTTTATTATGATGAAAGGAGGTCGGTTTAGTTGTATTAAACAACTGTGTGAGATACTATTTGTGACAAACTCTATTTGCATTCAGTCATAATCAAGGGTTTTACAAAGTGTACTTGTGGACAAACGTGGCACCATGAGACATGAGGCACGTCTAGATGCTGTTTGATTAGTAACTTATTGCATTTTTACTGCATTATATGCAGAGGTTCCCCAAATACAGATTTTTTTGCCAGCTGTATGTACAGTAGTTGTCACAGGTGGTAATGCATGAATCAAATTTGCATTTTCATTTGCATATTAAGAATGCTATACCAACAGTTACAGTCTAGTAGTATAGTTAAGAACTCCAGAACTAAGAAACACTATGCTGCAGTTGCTGGCCGGCTATGCTGCATCACCATCCTCAACCACCAGCTTCCTATATGAAAAAAAAAAAAAATCCTATCTTGGTCTCTTTGCTGCCAATTCCTACAACCTTCCTGACCTCACGTAATGGCGATGAAAACGCTGAATCACATCACCATAGGATAACCCTGATGCCCTTTTCTGAAGGCGTCACATCCACCAAACAAAAGCACTGTAACGGATGCTAACGCTAACAGGAAGTCTGTTTTTAGCAGGAAGTGGACACTTGCTAATATTGATAGAGGAGGTTTGTCCCAGGTGAGCTGTGGGGAATTGGTAGATTTAGCTGACATTACAGTCCATCTGGAAGGCAGAGCCATTCACCCTTACAGCATTATATACAGAATATGATGATTTATGCTTAAAACCTGTATGGGTGACAGTTTGTCAGAGGGACAGGGAATGTTATTTTCAGCTCCTCGGCATCAGCATTCTTCAATAGCAGTTTTCTCGTTCCCGCTGCATATTATACAGCTGCTTTTCTTTTTCCACTTCTGTTATCTTTGATCTAGATATTTTTCAGCTGACAGTCAGTACAGAACATGTTGAGCACGAGTTGACATTTTCTTTTTTTTTATTAGAAACACTGGTCTGTATTGATATTGTAATCATTGTTAATAACACAGCTATTTGTCGAGGATTTTATCTGTGCTCATGATTGCTCATAATCCCAATTTTATGACCACAGGGTAGCCCACTAATAGACTCTATGGAATTTACCGTTCTCCTCTGCAGGGCGGCCCTCATAACTGTCCTTGTAGAGTGGTAGGTTATACAGTATATGTAGCCATGGTTCTCCGAGTGAAGAGGTTCTCTCTTCAGCATGAGGCAGCTCCAAGACCCTCTCCATCAAAATTGTAACCAGTGAGTTTAGGGTGCCACCTCACAGGTGTTTTATCTTATTATCCACATCACCTGACCCTCGTGAATATATTAAACATGTTAATGTGTGGAGCGGTGGTGTCTTTGCTCATATGACTTTCTGTTATGCTATTGACATTTGTTGGATATCAGTAGCATCATAAAGTGTTCAGACAAACTTGTATTTACACTCTCTCCACTTTGTGAGCTGATAGAGTGGCAGCACAGACTGAAAGGCATCATGGGAAAAACACAAACGCGGTCAGAGGGTGACGAACGACTTCACTTCCTCTCCGAACAATTGCTGGGATGTGGTGACCAGTTATCAGTGTTCATCAGAATCATGAAAATAAACATGACTCTCTACGTTATCACTCGTTATTACACGGCTTTGTTGAATACTCAAATCTGATTGGTCAGTCACGGCGTTCTATGGTCTGTTATTTCTTTATGGCAGACCGCTGCTATATATAACAGACCGTTGCTATGGACGCAGTTCGGAGGGCCATTTTTGCGTCAAATTATTGATTTCTTAAGTAAGTAGCCGTTTAATAAGCAGGATAATGTACAGCCAGCGGGTCATCATTGTGAAATAAACCCCTTCAGGACGATGCAAGACTCGATGTGACATCGCTTTGTCGGGAATTATTTTGCAACAATGAACCGCTCGCTGTACATTATCCCTTACTTATTAACCATATTATTTTAGCCTGCAGGCAGACAGTTCTCACTCTACTTCATTTTGTCAGTTTTTCAGTGATAAAAGTAATTCCCTCTTTGCAAAAAAGGACAAGGAAACATGGGATTGGATCTCTGCTGAGTCATATAAATTTGAGATATTTCTCATGTGATGTGATTTATGGTATGTGAAACAGCATTTCACATATGGCGGATTCACATGTAAGCATATATGGGTCAGTTTAATCATTATACTACAGCAGAACACAATGATGTTAAGTGTTTTCTTATTTGTAGGCCCATGTGCCCGACACTGACTTTGAATGTCCAAATGAATAATCGGTGCAATAATGATGCTGAGTTGGTCTAAGCTGTAAATTGCCAGTGGCAAGAGAAAGTCAAGGCAGTTTGTTTGAGAACACTAACCACTGAGACTCTTCCCATAATTGAAATGTATGAGTCAGCCCATTCAGAAAATAGACTCTATGATGTGTCTTTAGTGAACAAACCTTTTTTGGGCTCTTTTTAACTCTTTTATTTCTTCTGATGGTTGACAGGTCTATTAAGCACTCTCTCGAAATTGCCGAAACAAGTAAATCAATGATCCTCTCAGACAAATACCTTTCCTCCTGTCACAGATTCTTATTTGTAATAAATGGCAAAGTTAAAGCAGTGCCAGACCAGACTTTCATCACTTTCAAGCTACTAATACATATTGTATATTTGTTAGTATTCCATTTGAATGACCCTTTTACATTTAGAGATTCAACTCAGTGGTGTTGCTGTTGAGAGACGTTCACAGCAGCTGTTTGTTTGTTACAGAGATCGGGCATGTGGCAGGCCTCTGTTGAAACAGAGACTTGCTTACTTACTATGTGGAGGCCTTCTCCATGGCCAACTTGGATCATCCAGGTGTAGTGAAAGTGCACTATGCTAGGAGCATGGTCGCCTCAGCAGCTCTCTTTACTGGAGAGTACCTGCATCCTTAGCTCCTTTTTTATTTCCTTACCTAGCACTTCTCTCTGTTTCGAGCCGATTGGACTGTTGTCAGGCTATTAAATAGGCGTTATGAGTCGCTACGAGCCCCATAGATGTGGGTCAATAGGGGCCTACTACACCCACTGGTAGGTTTTATCATCTATTCACATGGTAGGTATGGGTTGGAGATCGGGGAAGATGGATGAGACACAAAACACAGGGTTTTCACCAAGGAGACCAGAGTTTGCATCCCGTGTTAATTGTAGTTGTCTTTGTGCTCATAGTTATTTTAACCCAAAACACAGTGTTTTTTCCTAAACTTAATTAAATGTTTTCTTTGCCTAGACCTAAAGAAGTTGTAGTTTTGTTGCCTAAACCTGATGAAGTTGTAGTTTTAATGCCTAAACCTCAAGAAGTTGTAGTTTTAATGCCTAAACCTAAAGAAGGCTTTTTGTTTGTGTTCAAAACATGATGTTTCATTCAGTTTTACAACATGTTAGAATGAGTTGCTTTTAAGTTTCACTTTCACTTTTTACAATGTAGTAGGCCCCCAATGACCCACATCTACGGTGCTTATAGCGACTGATAACGCCTATTTAATGGCCTGATAAGAGTAAAATCGGTCAGCCTCTGCTTTGTTAGGACATTGTGACTGAAACCTGCTTCTCTCACTATTAACCAGTGGCCTATAATATTAACAATGAATGCTAGCTCTTTTGCTATAATAACAATTGGTCTGTACCAACAGTGTGGGCTAAACTCATAAAATAACAAAAATGGTATTCTGTGGAGAGTCAGCTTTTGATGCAGATGTAGTACTTCTATGTCTACTATGGCTGTGCTCCAAAGCACCTACATAGCTCCAGATGTTACAGTATGCAACCTGTTAAAGTACTTGAAAGTACGTTTGATGTGCTCCAGAATGAAGATAATTTATGAGTGTGTG
Source organism: Sebastolobus alascanus (assembly GCA_916701645.2). Taxonomy (NCBI): domain Eukaryota; kingdom Metazoa; phylum Chordata; class Actinopteri; order Perciformes; family Sebastidae; genus Sebastolobus; species Sebastolobus alascanus. The sequence continues at coordinate 1,461,345 of CAKAOJ020000015.1, read as the reverse complement.
TGTATGTAAGTCAGGGCCTGACTTTACTTACAGCACATAGGGTCCCTGCCATGAAAAAAACCTAAAGCACACTCATATATTACCTTCAGCGTTAGCACACCCATGAACTTCCACCTGTGCTATACCCCCTTTTACCTAAATCCGAGTGAGATCCCCTGTGAATATTTTATGGAATGTAATTGAACGGAGCTGTGGCACCACATTAAAATTAATGCCATGTTTGTGTCTGCTGCATATTTTCACCCAAATGATTGTAATGGAAATGATCATGTGCCTGAGCCTGCATATAAAGAGAGAAGCCGCTCCTCAGCTAAGTGTCTGGGATGCTAATAGGGAAATGTTTTATGGCCTGAGACACACAGAGGGGAGCAAGGGAGGTGTAATGGCAGAATATACTACACCCTCTCTGTGGAGCAGACACCTGGCTCATTCCCTGCATCTATTCCTCTTGTTTTGTGACTCAAACCATGCTGAGGTGGATATTTATGGGAATAGTTTGCTTTGGGTAAGTTGCACCGAATGTTAATCAACATTCCGGGAAAAAATAAAGTTTACGTCCAAATGTAATGCACATTTTAACCAAATGTTCAGCAAAAGAAAATGCAAATTACACTCATGTGCTTTTCTGTCTACTATTGTTACGTGAATATTCAGAGCTGGTTGCACTAATTCTCCAGTCAGGTGCAATTAAACCATTGCGGAGGAAGAGGGCTCAACAAGATCACGTAATTCAAAGAGTGCCAGTCACACCTAAAACAATGGAAAACTATGTAGAACATTAAATGGATATAATGTTGTTTCATGTATTACTTTGAGGAATCGGGAATCAGTTGCTGAAGGCAGTAGTCTCGGTTGCTGAAGGCAGTACATTACTTGAACAGGAACAATAATGAGTAAAAAGCTATACAGAGTAAATAGTTGAATAAAATAAATAACACCTAAAGCTTGCTGGTCAATAAATACTATTTTGATAGCAAAGATAATGACAAGAGCTAAAATGGTGGCCTCCAATGTGCTTTATGTTTGTGATAACGTTAGGCAGAGGCTACTTATTAATGTCAATTTCCAAATCTAAATTTCCAAACTCAGTGATATCACTAACTAATGAACAAACAAGAAAGCAACCCCCGCCCACCCCAATGCACTGCACATCAGCACGCTAATTGTCCTCCCTTGGAGACGCTGCCGAACTTTCCAGCAAAGTGTGGAGGCATGTTCGGCGATGACAACCATATGGCTGTTATTATTGAATGGATACACAGTAGCGCCTCATTAAACACAAACCCAACAGAGTCTTTTGTCACTGTGGCTAACAGGGGCTGCCTTTCTAGTGCATCATGGGTCCAGGCCGGGCGGATCTGTGCTGCAGAAGGCCTCCACTGGCACGCTGCTCCATCAGGAAGGCAGAAAACAGATGGGGGAGCAGTGGAGTGGCGCCAAAGGCCACACATGCCCCCCCCCCCCGACTTAAGTACATACATGTGGGCCTCGTAGCATGCGGAAATTTAGAATTATGATGCTCACAATAATAGTTATAATAAAAATTATGAGCAGCTGATTATTCAGATACAGTCCTACATAAAGTGCCACGGGGATTTTATATATTTATTTTTTGATGAGTCCTCTGAGAATACTACACACCGGCACCGCTGAGGCCAGCTGTCCCTTTTTAGGTAACAGTTCAGTGTTTCGTTCAAGGACACCTGAGGAAAAGAAACATCAAGGCCATATCGCCTGGTGAAATATCCTTTAGCAAGGAAATATACAATAGTTGTCAGTGTATATACTCTGTTTTCATTTATCACACTCATCATTGTTGACACGATGTCAGCCCAAACCCTGTCTCCTACAAAATTACGTTCCCATACAACTAAACTTCATCTTCAATTACGTTTCGATTACGGTCACAGTTTTAAACAGTTTTGAACACGTGGTTAACTTTGTTAATTGAAACAAAATAATACAAAGAAACGCAACAAAACTACTTGTTTAGGTTTAGGCAACAAAACTACTTGGTTGGGTTTAGACAACAAAACTACTTGGTTGGGATTAGGCAACAAAACTACTTGGTTGGGTTTAGCAGAAAAAACATGGTTTGGCTTAAAATGACTACGTTTGTTGCATCATTAATACGGACAAATTAAAATAAGTGAACGTTGACTTTTAGTTTCACATGGGACACGAACACCGGTGTCCTCGGTGTAAGTCCTGTGTCTGTTTAACTCATCCACCACCCCAACCTCCTACTCTTTAACACAATTGTATTTGCGATACATTAAAAACAAACGTAATTCACCACAAAATATGTTTCCCTCGAAATGTAATGCAGAATGCAGTTTCTTTATATGGGAATATCATTTTTAGGAGACAAGGCTGGTCAGCCAGGGTTCCAGTTACGTGGGAAGCAGTGGGAGCTGAACTCCCATGAAAGCAGTAAAATCATACTTCTGTTGGAGTCGCTAATACACTACCGACAACCATTATTTTAATCAGTCAGCTGCCAACTTTATTATATAAGTTTGGGATTCTAATACATTGCGATTTGCTATGTGTGTACATTTTACGACCAATAGCCTAAGTTTCAAAATAATGCGAGCATGATGATATCTGTCTGTGTCAGTCCCGCCCCCAGATGCTCTTTATGAATGTGTGCTCAGCTGAGAGGTAGGGGTGGGCGATACCACACAATTTGGTTTCAATCTGATACCCAGTAATACAGGGCCAGAATCAGAGTTATTTATACCGATACCAGTTCTTTTTATAATTAAACAGACAACGGCTTAAATACTATCATGTTGCTGTCCACTATTAATTACTTATCACATGCATTTTAAAACACAGGACACCTTTAAGGCATATGGCAAAAATGTGTTTCTATTATTGTCAATCAATTGTGCAAACATGAAAACATTTTTTTTTTTTTTTTTTTAAATAAAGTGCAACATTTATTTGTTGAGAACAATGAATGTTTTAAAAGTTTTTTTTGTGCAAATAACTAAAAAGAAGCACAATACCCTCAACCATCATTCCAACACAGTTTCACGGCAGTTTGTGAAATAGTCACGGAATTTAATGTGTTGATTTGTGTACATAGACACTAATTTAAAATTTTTTCGTGATGGTCAGCACGTATTTGTATTCGTATGTAATCCAAGTAATTGTGAACCGGGAAGTATAAAGAGCAGTGAACGCCGCGTAGGGAGGTGGTCGGGGTGGTTGGGTGGGTCAAAAAACACAGGTCTTTCGCCCAGGAGACCGGTGTTAGTGTCCCGTGTGCAACCAGAAGTCAAAGTTACGGCACTTCCGGTGTTATGATCTTTTCCTAAACCTAACTAAGTAGCTGTGTTGCATAAGCCTAACCAAGTCAATCTATTCCTAAACCTAACTAAGTAGTTTTACTTTGAAAAGACCGGAGCGGAAATTGACACGTGCGTCTAGTGTTGCTGCACATTCGTAGGAAAAAGCACAAAAAATACATTTTTGAAAGTCGTGCTGAGCGTCATGAAAAAGATGGAAATTCATGTCTATGTACACGAATAGATTAAATTTCGGGACTATTTCACAAACTGCCGTTAGACTGTGTTGATCATTCACAGCTGTGAAATAGCTCCAAACATGCTCCTCTTTATTCAGCCATCATTTGTCTGTCTGAGTCAGCGTACGTGCCACGGTGCACAACAGCAGCGAGAAGCAAACGGTACAGCAACATTGTTTGCACACACAGCTCTACTCTTTGATGAAATACAAATGGGTGTAGAAGAGTGAAACTGATCCCTTTTTGGTATCGATCCTACTGACGCTAGATTTGATCTTCAAAAAGAGACGCAGGTATCGGTAGTATCAATATTTTCGGATCGTTCCGCCCACCCCTACAGAGAGGTTGTGTCCTGCCAAGTAGAGAGCGGAGAGTCGTCTTCAGTGTTTGACAAATATTAGCAAAAGACTTGATGACAAAACACATTAATAATTGTATTGATTGCACAGACAGGGGACATCCTCATTAGATGGGCTACTTCAGAAAACACCAGTGGCAGCAACTTGACGATTGCGCGGTGAGCATTAAAAAGTCCACTGAAAGCGCTGCATTTTCCACATACACTACACAGACGTTAATAGGCTTAAGGATTTTTTTTTTGTGGAGGGCTAAAAGGTAAAGTCCTGTGTTGTTCACTGTCTGTGTCATGAAAGGAAGATTCTTTTGAGCAGCACAATACATTTCATGCAAACTAGGGGACTGTTGTAATGTTTTTGTGAAACTGGCCCAAATGATCTGACAGGGAAAAAACATGAGAAAATTGTTTCTAATCGCCACCTGTTTTTAGAATAAAATGTTTTCATCCATAGTAAAAACAATGGTGATGATTCCTTGTTCCGAGTGGACTGGCAGAGGTTTCCTTCTCATGTTGAGAAAAATCTGATGCTCCTTGCTTAAGTCCTCGTTAGCTGAAATGCACTTCACCTGGTACTGGCAGCTTAGGTAATTAGAGCCCAACACTTCAGCTGGAGAGTGTTTGCCAGTGAGGGCCAGCCTTACCGCTGATCTCCTCTTCAAAATCTACACAACTGTTTTGTGTTTCCATTGCTCTACTCCTTCATTCTCCAGAAAAAAATATTATTTACGCTACCTTAAACTCCAGTTTAATCTGAGGTTTAAACCTGCAGTAGGCAGAATGTTTTTGGCATCATTGGGCAAACATTCCATAATAACCTTTCAGCATATTGTAATTCAAGTGCTCTGACAGTAAACTAGACTTCTGCACCTCCTCATGGCTCTGTTTTCAGGCTTTAGAAAATCTAGCCCGTAACGGGAGACTTGCTCCGGCTGGTGGGCGGTGCTTGGTATTTCCTCAACTGATCCCAACATAGCTAAACGGGTCACACACTTTTACAGCTAAACAGTACACTACAAGATGTTTCGGAAAACATTTGTGGCGAAATATAGGCATTACAGTAACAGAATATTGATTCATATTTGATCAGCGCTGCCTAGTTTGACCGTTTGATCGGAGTTTGTCAGTGATTGACAGCCAGCTCAGAGACGGCAGGCTCCAGCTCGGCTCTGATTGGTTGTTTTCCTCCGGTCTGTGAAATCTTGCAGATGCCATTAGGAGCACCGGAGGACACAAGAGGACACAGAGGCACATGAATTTTTGGCAAATTTTCGCCTCGCTATCCTCCATTTACGCCATGAACTGACTATCTAGCAGCCACACGTCACTACTACGGTATGAACCCAAAATAAGCAGACTGTGCTGTGATTTAATTGCAATAAACAGATCAAAATGATGCCGAAATAACAACATAAATATATCGATTTGTAAAAAGTCTGAATCCATGCTTTGTCAAGTCTGTCCGCAACACAACAAGCAAACAACTTTTAAAATGCTTGTTTTCTGAACTCCATCCACACTCAACATAACGTCATCTAAGCTTAAATACGTTGTTGTAAACGGATCAAAGTGTGCCGAAATAACTAGATAATGATGCTGATTAGTAAAAAGTCTGAATTCATGCTTTGTCAGGTCTGTCCGCAAGACGACAAGCAAACAACTTTTAAAATGCTTGTTTTCTGAATGGAGTTCGGATCGATCAGTGGCAGACTACCATAACAAGCTGCTCCATTAAAACTCCATCTAGGAATAAATACAGCAGCATGAATTTTTGCAGATTACTTGTCTCATGCACTACTGTCAGGATATACAGTAGTGACTGTTATATAAAAATAACTTTTTTTAATCATATTAACTCCATTTCTAACCACTGCAGCTTTAAACTAATTTGCTGTTTAATTCATATGACATGCAGCAGACTGCTTATGACTCATTTGATTTCATGTGTTAAAACCACGGAAACAATGCCGATGGTAAGTCAATTAGGATCTTAAAATATCTTAGATAGGATCTAAAGTATTTGGTCCAACGGTGCGCGTATTTTATAATTCCCTGTTAGTGTACAAAAAATCAACATACTTTTACCATTTTATTCTAATAAAAAAAAAAAACTATACTTTGAAGATAAGTATACTGTATACATTAGTGCAGTTACTGTAGTAGCATATATTTGACAGGTTTTGTATCACGGGGTGAATCCAGAGTCCAACCATTTAATGGTCCAAACTGTAAGGGCTGGGTATCAGTACTCGGAAATTTTAAGGAATTGACCTAAATAACCAAGTACCAAGTAGTATCAAAACTTCTCCAGTCAAATGATACCTGCAATATATCCTTTTTGTGGCCAGATCTTGAAAAAAAATGACTATTTGTCAGAGCGTGCGAGCGGAAGAATTTTGGATGGAGCTCAGAGCCTTATCTCCCGCTCCGTCCTGCTCCAATTTTGCTCCAGTACCGCTCACAACATGAGTTCGACGCATGCCCGAGCATGCCCGTACCAGAATGCATCTGTGTATTACGCACAGCGTCTGCGTAGGATTGTTTCAGACTTGTGTGATCCAAACATTTCCAATAACTCCAGAGTGCTGTGAAGTCCAAAAGTCAACAGGTATTGAAAAAAGATTTAATCATTTCCAAAATTCACAACATGGGTTTGTCTAACAAAATATTCTGCCTCAATTCATATTTATTGCCATTTAGCCTTTCAAAAACAATATTTTGTAATGTAAAAAAAAAGGACATTCTGTAGCCTACAGCCCGAATTAAAATACAACGCAGCTTGTTTCTTTTTTGGAGCGAGCGGTGGGCGATTTGCGTGGAGCTGCCTGGAACGGTTTGAGCTGCAGAGTGGAGGAACAAACAGCTCTGTAAGCCAGTGAGACAAACACACAGTTTCCATTCACATGATGGGTATCCAATGAAGTACTATACTGGCATAGGTATCACTCTAACAAGGATACTGATATTGGTACTGGCATCGCAATTTTTTAATCGATACCCAGCCCTACAAACTGTTTGAAAAATAACTGAAAGGAAGCTGCACTTCCACTATGTTCCAGTCTGCACCCGTTCATTTGAAATAGAAATATGGAGGAGGTAGGCTTTTTAACCTCGCCTTTGTGAGGCACACCGCCACACAGATAAATCTGGCACTAGTATATGACTCAGAGTCTAGTTTTGACTTTCAGGTTCAGATATTTCCTACATCTTAAAGCAATGTCTAAATTAGACCTTTTCTTGTTTTTCTTGTTGGAAAAATAAATCCATAACTTCACATCAAGGCACCTTAACCATCATAACCAACCCATCTCCTGTATAAACTAAACCTTCCTCCCTACTTTTAAACAATATTTTATTTTTCCCCATCATAGCTTTCCAGCACTGGCTCCCATCAATCAATGTAGATTTTAAGACATGTTACTGTTAGAAACCCTTGAATAGGACCTAGTACTAAGTAACCTCCTTGGCCTTTTGACTCCCTACGAGCCCGAACACTGCCTGGAATCCTCAATCAGTCCTGGCTGTCACAGCAACAAGCCTTTAAACTGAAGTTGGCTGGTTATTCTCTGTCAGAGCCCCTTTTGCTTTGGAACAGTGTGCTTGAAAACGTTCGGAAAACACTTCATTTTACAGGTCCGCAAATTTCATGGTAATTAGGTGGAAATTTGCGGAGATGTAAAATGAAGTGTTGCCAAAAGTTCATACATGAGGCAACCCTGTCTCCTACAAAATTACATTTCTATACAACTAAACTGAATTCTCAATTACGTTTCAAGGGAAACGTATTTTCTCCTGGGTTACGGTCGCAGTTTAAAACACGCGATTAACGTTGTAAATAAAATACAACAAAACTACTTGGTTATAATTAGGCAACAAAACCTCAAGGTTAGGTCTAGTAAAACATCATGGTTTGGCTTAACGGTAATTTAAGTTACGGACGTAAATTAAAATTAGTCATCGTTGACTATTGGCCTCACACGTGACACGAACAGCAGTCTCCTGGGTGAAAGTCCACCACGACCTCCTCCCTATGCAGACTTCCGTGGTCTATGATTAGAGATGTATCAAACAAACATAATCCGTGAGAAAGTACAGTGCAGTTTCGTTGTATGGGAATGTAATTTTTAGGAGACTATAGGCTGCCTGATAATGCAGAGTTTGCATTATCTTTGAAATTGCAAGAAAATATCAAAAAAGTGGAGAAAACTTTGTTGAAAAGACTTCTAAAAATAAATATCTGAGCACGTTTTTAATCTGTAACCTGTGAAACATCCAGTGTTTGCTTTAATGTTCTGCAACATTAAATTGCACATTACCTGGTAGACCTACAGTAACAGTAAAGCTGCTGATTAATTATCATGCTCACTTATTCCGACTCAGCCATGCAGGATGGTTTGTGTATTCCACACGTACCTGACCCATTAAAATCAAAACAACTCAACAGGAATAATAATTACTGATGTGTTTCATATTTGAAATGTATCTGGGTTAACTGACCAGGCAACATAGCACAGTTTTCACAGTGCCTCCTCCTTTTTTTATATTACTAGCATTCCTACAGTGGTGAACAGTCTTTGATAACTGTGAAATCAGGTGTCCACATTACTCATGCGCATTCTGATGCCTTTCTTAATCATATGTGCTGTGGGTATTCTTCTAATGAATTGAAAAAAAAAAAAATGCTAAGAGCATTTTCCAACATTTCAGTTTTTATAGGCAGATTTCTGTGGCAAAGGTTTTTCTTTACAGTGTGTTTGAGATGTGGAAACGAAAGTGTTTTCAAATGTCCAAAGCGTTGGAGTCTTCACAACTCGAAAATGATGTTTCATGAGGTATTTTCCAAGTCATGAATGAAACTGATTATACTGTTGGTAAGGAATTGGAGGCATACCATATTTACATAGTTGAAACGGCAGCTTTCCATTTGCCTGTTGAAAAGCTACAGTATGTCAAGCATCAACTTGGAACTGTCTAAGTGTGTACATCACTGTCACTGTAGAGGTTTAAGAGTGCATTCACACCTACATTTTGTTTTGTTGGGCACGAACCATCGTAGACAAGTTTTTGTCTGTAATTTTGATTTTGTATCCTTTGGTTTCACACTCTCCAATTACCTTCACACCAGTAGCCTGATGTGTTAAATCCTGCCACTTTTCACACAGAAATTAGAATTTATAAAGAAAAACATGCAGTTAGAATATGTGTACCTCCATCCAAGCTTCATGCCGAGGTATACGAGCAGATAATAGGAGCAGAGCTGCGTGATTTTGCCTGGAGCCAGCAGCTGCTTTTTAAAAGTCTTGAGTGTCAGTGTTGTGTCTCACTACAAGATTCCCCCAATACCACTCTACACCATGAGCATAACCCTTGATAATCTATGCTGTGCATTGGCAAAATGCCCTGTGCTATAATCCTGTACTGAACTCTGACTGTGTGGGAAATGCCAGCTCAGAGTATTAGGTTGGAGGGTAAGTAAAGTAAAACAAAGACAATTTCAGTCTTTGTAAGTTTAGCTAAACATAATTGACTACACTGCACTGTTAACCCTAAGAACATGTGGAGAATAATGCTGAATAATGAGCATCAGTCCAGTCTGCACTTTGCCTTTGCATCATTCTTTATAAGCACAATGAACTGCTATCAGATGTCAACGTCCATCTCTTAAAGCAACGAATCCTTGAATTGTGAGGACATTTTCTGCATTTTTTGTTCTACTACCTTATTATCTTTGCTAATGAACCTCACCACAGCTCTCTTGTGAAAGGATAAAGAGTTGCATTTTGCATATTTTTTCTTGGTGTGAATTTGCCTAATGGTACATGCATGGACTTGAGGTGCTGAGGGTTTGAATGTGACTAATACCCTAGTGTCATGTGCCATTTATCATCTGTTTCCTCACTGAATTCTATTGCTTATTTTTTGAGGACCCAAACTGCTCACGACTTAATTTATTTATGTATTAATTAATTGTATACCGTAACTCTTTGACATTGACAGTTACATTTACATGTTATACTTTATTTAAAAGCTAAAATATTAAATAAATCAGGCTGGTGTTGACATTTTCTGGGATTTGGAATTTGATTAAATTTAGTGCTTATAATAATTACATTACAAATACTGTAAAGGGCGTGTTGCAGTTTGTAGGAAGCAGAGTGTGTGGATGTTGTTTACCTGAGCCATAGCGCCACATTAGCATCTCTCTAGGAAGGAAATCCAACAGGGCAATATGAAAACAGTCAACTGCCTCCACATCCCTGCTGCATAATTTGCACCTGCATTTACATATTTTTTTTGTATGCTAACTTACATGTGAGTCATCTGTTGCCCTGCCAGTCGATGGATTTATCACTAATTTGAATAAAATGTTGCAATAGCCCGTTTCTAATTCATTTCTCGTTCCTCTTCTAAATCTCTTGTCTCCTTCGGTTTCCTTTTTTCTTTTCTCGGTTTGTTTTCACACCCTTAGTCTGGTTCCCTCGGTTTGGAATACAGAATAAAAAAAGAGCCATTGTTACCTGTCTGGTGTTGTTCATTTGCGGTTCACACTGACTTGTTAGATGTAGTCGTTTATTGAGCAGTTTTTTGGTGGTGCATCATCAGCACTACATGGTTGTGTTGGGGAAATCAGTGACAGCCTCTCTGTAGACCTTCTGGTGAACAGGGCATGATGTAGTCAACTTTACATTTCTGACAATTGCCAATCACCAACAGTTTTTTCACAGCAAATAGAGGAAGCACAGATTGGTCTCTTGGAAGACACTTTAGCATCAAAAGTGTTGCAACAATCAAACCCAGAATCATGAAAATTTCTAGTTTGATTTGTCTCTGCTTTGGAAAGTGACATACAGTAGGTGTATCACTCCAACCATGCTTTAATTGGTGCTCTAATATTTCCAACTTGCAGAAAACTGCAGGTTCACTTACATAATCCATTCTCCAAGCAGTGAGACAATCCTAATTATCTATTCTTTGGAATGACAAGAAGAGAGAGAGAGAGTGAGAGGCAAAGGGAATGAAATAATACAGTACGTAATATTTCATACTATTGCACTCTAACCCCTCTAGCCAAAAGCACTCATGTACTGTACCGTGTGTCTGTGTGATATGCAGAGAAGCCAATTTTTATTTGCATTTTGATGCAGAGTGATAGTTCTTGTGAATTACTATAAACTGTAAATAATGTATGCGGATGTATAAGTTTTGAAGTGAATGATTTTTTTGTCAACTTTTTTGATTTTGTAACGACCAATACATTTTTGGAATTATTAGTATCCTTTAATCTAATGAAGGTATATTGTAATCTTCCTTAGCTAGAAGGACTGGAAGGTCCTCTGTTTGAAGAAGATCACTGCGGTGTGAGTGAATGAGTAAAACGGTAGTGTATTACAACAGTCGAACACATCGCTGCATACAAATGTGCTATACTCGCTGCAGCTTCAGACATGTAAATAGAAGCAATCAGCCGGAGAAGGAATAGGAGAGGCTTTCCCCATAAGGCAATGCAACCAATTATGTGATATTTTACACCAACTGTGGACGATCACACACTGGTGGCTGCTCTGTGAAGAATTCCAGATGAGTCCGTAAGCTTATTCACACTTTGGTGGCTAAAGCCAATTATTCATTTTATCGGAAGCAAGAGCAACACGAGCTAGTGCGTAAGGATCCAGACAGAAGTAGAGTAATCAACCAGATTTAGGTAAAACTACTGGATGAGTGTTTGGAATACTGAGCATAAGGATGGACAATGGAGAAGTGGAGTATGCTGCAGGCGTGCTTTAAGAACTTTTTGTGGACTTTATATGGCATATTAAAGGTCCCATATTGTAAAAAGTGAGATGTTCATGTCTTTTTTATTATAAATCAGGTCTAGGTGCTGTATAAATTCTGTGAAAGTATCAAAAAGCTCAATCCACGAAGAAATACACACAGCCTGGATTCAGAAACATGTGCATTTGAAACAAGCCGTTAGGATTTCTGTACATTTGTGATGTCACAAATGTACAAATGTTTCCTGTTGCAGTGTACGTGAATGACATCAGCTGAAAGGATGTAAACATGGACCCAAGCTGTTGCCTAGCAACGCAATTCCGTTGAAATGTGCTTAAACGGAGCGTTTCAGACAGCGGATGAACACAGGTATATTCAGGCAGACAGTATGAGGAAAATAAAGTGTTTTTTGAACAATACAGCATGTAAACATGTTCTAGTAGAAACATAAAATTTGAGTATGAACCTAAAAATGAGCATTATATGGGAGCTTTACATATGCTTTTCCAACTAAGAACTTATCTTTAAAGGACATTGTAAATTACATGAATTCAAGCTGACCATAGAAACTTTTCAGGATGAAACTACCAACTTTTTTTACCAATCACTTTTTAAGCCCACAAGGGGTGAGTCTTCGATACTACAAAGACATTTTTTGATAAACCAAACACAGAGGACATGCAGAGGACATTGCTCTCTGATCTCTGACTAAGAAACATTTATTTTACCAGTTTGCTGTATGTGCCAACATCAAACCTCAAATCAACCAAAATTGCTACAAATATCTTGATGAATTTCAGAATCAAATAAGAAACACTGCTTATAATGTTGAATGCATCCTTAAATAACACACAGTACCGAGCTGTGAATATGACAAGCACATGACTAGGAGCGTGACAGTCACATTGAAAGAGAACTGTTCGTTTCCTATGTGAGACAAAAATATCTGCACCCTCTAAAGTGCAGCGCTGTATGAAAAACACATTCATAGCCAAGCATATGTTATGTCACCTTGACTAGCAGGTGGACTTGATATATGATCTTTGTACAAGAGGTCAGCTCTCACTTCTGGCATTATTCATATTCTCTGATGCAAAACAACCTTCTGTGTTGCACCGTACATGCGCAGGCAAGCTACGAAGCATAAATATTCATGGCAAAGTGTCTACAAGGTGTTAAAGCTTACCTTTAGTCAAACTTGAAACAGACATCTAAATTTCCCTGTTGCATAGCAATTGCTTAAAATAGCCAAGTAAAGAAAGACTTTGAAACAACCAACTGTGGGTGGAACAGCCATACATGCATACCAGGTAATTGACCCTTCCTAAGTCCCGCCCCTTTTCCTTATGTGCTCCAATAACAGTTGAGCAAGCTTGGAACCCTTCAAAACCTCGGTCAACTTTCCTTTCCTGTTATACTTAGATATGTTACATCTGTTCAAAGGCATAATTACTATGTAAGTCACATTACATTGGTGTCGCAATCTTCACGGACACATTACTTGTATGTAGTCACATCTTAAGCTAGTGTTAGCAAAACATCAGCCAGGTTTGCTTAATCCTTATTTCTGTCTGACAGTTTGGTTGCTGACATTTTTAAGATGACATGAATTAGCGTTAGCCGGAAAAGTTCAAGGCTAACATACCTTTGTGTATATTATCTCTATATGCCACCCATAAGTAACTTTTGGTGTTAAAGTATTTATTTGGATACACGCGACATCTAGCATCCCAACGGGAAAAGTTACCTGAGTAAAAGTTATCATTGTGAATATCCTTCCATCGCAACAGTAACTAAGGAGGGATGGGGGTGAGACTTAGGAAGGGTCAATTGTACAGAAAGAGATACAGTAGATGGATAGATAGGAAGGAAGACAGATGGGAAGGAAATTGGACATAAAAAAAGAGTGAATAATTAAGCTGATGACACAGTGCTTCCTTTTCTGCACGCTGACCTTCAAAGAGTGGTCGCAGACTTGCTCGGATCACGCCATGCAGCGCAAAACCCCTCTGGATCAACTAATGATCTATCTAATCAGGTTAAGAAATGTTTTTTAATAAGCCCTTTTAATTTATTCAAATATTCAACGCACATTCCTCATTTCATTTGAAATAATGAGAGACAAGGAGCGAGGGGCAGAGACGGGGAGGGAGGGTTGGAGACAGTGTGAGAGTGAGAGAGTGCAGCTAAAGAAAAGAGGAAGAGAATAAATCAGAGAGAACAAAATGTAATTTGTAAGCCTATTCAGACAGCCAATGCCTGAGATGAGAATTAACAGAGAACGTAGAAGACTGCTCTTTAATTGGACAAGGCCACTCTTGACATTTTCAAGCCAAACTTCAGCGACGATGATGGGAGAGAATGTGTCATAACTACAAATTATTCTCTTTGCCACCAGTGCTGATGAGCAGATTCACAAAGCATTTTTTTTTTATTCTTTCACCATATTTGCATTATCTTTTATCTTGGCTGTGCGGTCCTTTAAAATAACACTGACAAGACTCTCAATTCTCACTCAAGGATAAGTAGACATACACCCACGTGAAGCATGTTTATTCTTTATTTCACTTTGGCATTTGAACTCAGGTGGCACAATTTAACTTCATAAAGATTCCTAAAAATGTGAATCGTTGTACTTCTGAAAATTGCTGTGTAGTTAAAAGAAAGCGGATGTAAATGTAATTTGGATGTGTGTAAGGAAAGAGACAATTTCTGATTTTTGGAAAGCCTAGCACGTCAATGCTACTCTTTGTTTTCTGAGTAGCACACCTGGAGGCTTGGAGTATTATGCCCAACCAAAATGACATCCCTAGTAATTTGTGTATGCGCCCAATTAAAATATATTCTCTACACTTTTCCATGGAACCATGGAACAAACACCAAACTTACAGTAACTTGATTTACACTAAGATGCATTTGCATCTAGCACTTTATGTGACCACTCTCAGTGCACCAGTGTTTTAGCAGCTTTCAAAATCTTCTGTTTGAGTGCATCTAAACCTTCTGCTGGACTGTAAACCTTCAATTCAAGCCAGGTTTCCACTGTAAGGAAGACAATTTGAGAGTATTTTCTGTCTGGGGTAATCTTGCCAAATCTGTGTGGATATTGGATAACATGGATGAAAGGGACTTTGAGCAAGGCATTGCATCTCTGACAACTCAAAGGGAGCTGACATTGCCTACAGCAGATAAATATATGAGAAGCTCTTTGAACAGTATAAAATGTATCTGTATGAAGCAGTGGAATGGTGAAAAACAAACTGCAAGCTCAGCAAAATGCAGGGACAAATTAAGGTTCAGAAAAAAAAAATGTCCTGTAATCCATATGGCTCCATCACTAGATTTTTTTTTTTCACTTACACACACATACTGTGTCAGGTAGTCAGGGAAGGAATATTTCCTGCTGACTAAGAGGGCCTGAAACCCAAATAATGGGTGTCATTTGGGGTTTACGAGCTTTCCAAATGAACTCCTGATGGATCCACAAAAAAAGTGAGCAACCCAGCCTCAAATGCAGAGATTGTGCGTATGTGCTTTTATACCCTCAGATGTGTCATTTTCAGTTCCTGTGTAACAACAGATACAAGCATCTCGGTCTTACACATAAACCTTTCAATGTTGAGCACAGAAAAATCGAAAAACACACAAACAGTAGCAGGCCAAAACTGAACCACGCATGGTTAACAATGCATGAGGGCGAAGTGTGACTGGATGCTGAAACTACAGTCTGAACTCTGCAGCAACCCTCAACCATAACAGAACAAACACGGTCAGGGCGGTCCAGGGAGAGGACGTGAGTGTCCCAACACTGAAACTATTGAATTGTAGCCTACTGACGGAGAAGCAGAAGGTTGGGACACGATAACACTGCATGGCTCATCTCACATCCACCGTCTTCAACAAAGATGGAGCCGTGGTGAGAAAACCGCTGGAGAGCTAGTGAACACACCACAGCAGTAAATAAGAAAAGCAGCTTGGAAAGGTCAAAGTGGAATACACATACACACAGATTCAATCGAACCCGGGACACTCCTTGTCATGTCCAGGAACCTGCCAGGCTCAGCACAATAACCTTTGTGATCTGATGTCACATTTGAGGATCCATTTTTTAAATGGTTTGGCCTCTTTTAATAATAATTGGTTGAAGAAAGAAGGTTGAACGCGCGTCAACCGTTTCACATGGAATAGTAGGCCTGTCCGGTGCTCACAGAATAGGACAATCTTGTAACAGGAGAGACTTCAGAGACCAGGTCCAAAGCACACTGGAGCACACGGATTTAAGGCCATCAACTTTATTACAGACTAACGTTTCGACACCAACTGAGTCAACTTTGACTCTGATGAAGACGCAGTTGCCGTCTCTGAAGTCTCTCCTGTTACAATAATAATTGGTTGTTGGACAACTCAACTTCTCAGGAGAACCAACACAACAGGAACACACTGAGAAACCTGATAGAAACCTAGAGAAGATATTAGACACCTTGGACACATTTAATTGATGCAACTTGAGGAAAAACGACCGCAGCCTTTTTATTTGCTCAACAACTGTTTTTATATGCTAAACAACTGTTTTATAGGCTACACAGCTGTTGCTGTGATAGCTCTTATCATTTTCAATGGTTTCAACGGTTTTGGGGTCATGCAAAACAACACCAATGCAGGTTAGTGTGACACATATTTATCCTATCTATCTAATTTTGTTGTCACTTGCGGTTTTCAGTAATAACCTTTTTTGGTATCAATATCAACATTGCTGTTTTTTGTTTGTAAGTCAAAAAAATGTGCTGTCCTAAACTAGGTTGTGTTTTAATGATGACCCAATCAAAACGAAGTAAATGGTGTTTGCTCGACTCGTGCATTATTATTGGATTGGTGGATCCATAAGGAAAAGCGATAGTGAGAAGCAAAGTTGGAGTCATAAAAATCTCTTTACATATGTTGCATTTAAACGCAGCGCTCTGCTGAAAATGTCACACAGCGTCAATTCACCATCCAGCAGAAAATGACGCACCTATTTATTTTGCTGATGACTGTCTCCGAACGTGTTTTTGTTTTTGTTAAATATTCGGTCGTAGTCTGTTATCGATCAGTGTTGCATCCCAAAAACGGGACAGCTGATGCACGCCATATTTCCCCCAACGCCTCCAAGCTTTCCATAGTCCCGTAATTAAGCTTTGAATGACGAAGAGATACTAAGGCTGAACCCGCACAGAACTTTCAAAAGGGCAACTTCTGGTGTAGATAACATCTGCACAGCCTGAACAAAATGAAACATCATCAGGAAACGCAGCAGGACAGTACGCACCTACCCGGGCCAAGTCACAAGGGTTATAAAATATAACACAATTTGGCTCCACCGGGAAATTTTGCACATGGATGCCAGAGCGCAGAATAACTCCTCATGGACCTGGTCGGGATTCTCTGTCCTCTCATGGAGACTGCAGTGCAGGAAAGAGGCCTTCTGACACATCTTGAACCACGGTATTCCCATTGTCTCTGTTCTCACTATTATACTCTGAGGCTTAGGTAGTTTTTTTTTTTTTTTTCCCGGCACGTTGATGGCTGCAAATTAGAATTGCAAACATAAGCTGTTATGAATTCTGTGTTGTTTAATGTATGAGTATTGAGATATAACTGTGAATCTTTATGAGCCTGACTTGATGATGGAGGCCTGGTCTGTTACCATGAGGCCACTAGTTTAAATCCCTAGACCAGCGCTCCATCAACAGTACTGCTGTCAAGGTGCCCTTATGCAAAAAAATATGATCACCTTTCTGGACGTTGGAACTCAGTGGCCAACAGCAGAAGACAGTGCTGCAACAGTCAGCTCCCAGAGGGGAATGTCTGCACCTGATTGTGAGGAGCAACAGTGATGTTAAAAGACAGCAGGTCTCTTCTGCTGCAAATAATAAAAAAAAGATTTTACTGGGACTGTGAACAGGACTACATGTTTGGACTGAAATGTCAGGCCCGTGCAATACTTTAGGGACAACAATCCAGACTCTAGTAGCTTTTCAGTTAATTTTCTCACAGTATCTGTTTTACACAGTTGGGTTTCAACAGGCCACAAGGGCATATGACAGTGACTGTGAATGAAAATGTAATCTTTTAATTAAAAGTCATATTAGGCACCCGTGAGGTTTTCTAAATTGTGAGGTGTCTCAAGAAGACTGATAAACAATCTCCTTCAGGTTAGTAATCACTCCTAATGTACTTTGTTCTTATCTATTCTCCAATTATATGTCCAGCTCATTAAGACTGAGCTCCAGATTCTTGTACTCCACAATCCAGTCGGCTATTACAGACTTGTATTACATAACTGCACATCAAAACATGGGACGTGTGGTGGCAATGCTTGCCCCTCGGTCAGAACTCCTGCTGCTTAATTGCATTAGATCTGTCAACATACAGGCATGCATAATACTGAGTGAAACCAGCTTCTCTTTCCCTCCTGCCACATGGAGCTAACTACCGTATACATGTTCTCCATCTATCTTTTCAAAGCTGCTGCAAACTTTCACTGGATTTGCATTAAGAAAAAAGATGACAATCACAATTTCCATATAAATAGATGTCTATTTTGCAGCTCCAGCTAATATATCACAATGATTTGAATTATGACCATTTCACAGAAGCTTAAAAGCGGGTGTTGGGAGGTTTTCCCTCCTGGTTTGTGTTTTATGCTTCTAGCAAAGAAAAACATTTGTTTTTCCAAGCAGGAGAACTCAATAAGAACTCTTGATTTTCATATGATTTCACTTAGATTACGTCAGGGGGGGGGGGGGCGTGTTGTCATAAAGCATGCTGGTACTTTGGCAAGCTCAAGGCCTGCACAACTTGTGCATTCCAAGTGATAGCATAATCCAGTTTGCTGGAACATAAACAAGTGGAATAGAATTTTTTTAATGTTTTTTTTTTTGTTTGTTTATTTATGACCGATTTATTTTCAAGGTTTTAATCTAAAAACAGATCTTGTGCAATGCCAGTAAGAACACCACATATGGGCTACTCTCAACTTTTCCTGTTATATTTAGCAAGCCAGACTCCATTCAGAAATGGGTCACTTTTGCAAAAGGTGCATATTTGATTAAATATGACTCAAAGTGTTTACAACAGGAAGCAAATCTTGACGTATAGAGAATGATAATTAACAATGTACTGATTTCCTAATGTACAATAACTCCTCTCCATATATGAATGATCAGTATGTTGTGTTTACTAAGAAGCTATCTTTTTATTCTTACATTGTTTTATATCATAGCATCTCTTTATTTCTTTAATAACGACCACTGTAGAGTATTATTGTTATAAACTTATATGACATTTAATTGGTTATAGATGCACATGTAGCCTAGTCTTATAGGTTTATTTGCAGCCTTACTAAATGCATTGGCATCTTGACTCCACTGTACCTCATTAATCGGTACTTCTATACTAACAAGGCTATATTTTGCTTTCTTTGCCAAGCTAGTTGCTCAGAGACATATCAGAGACACAGAACTGCACCTGCTGAGCTCTTTACGAAATGCATCCATATAGGGAAGCTCCACGTACAGATTGTGTGATTTGCTGTTGCCTTGGTGAATTATATACACATATTGCAAGTGAAAATAAAATGAAAAGCACAGCACAAGTCTTTCTCTGCCTTCATTCGCTCTCCTTTGTCTGTACTTTCCCCATATGTTCCCTTGTTGTTGCATATATACTTCTCATGCTCATACATATTCATGTCTACATATGGCCATATATTTAGTCAAACATATTTAGAAACTGATACTCACACTCTCATACCACTTACGCAGTAAAGTACATTTAACATGTGCAGTGTTCTCACTTGCATATTAATAGTAGGGCTGTCAAAGTTAACGTGATAATAACACATTTATGCAAATGAATGCAATCGATCTTCCGTAGGTCGTAGCCGGTTTTAAAGCTGGAGTGAAGATACTGGTATCATATGAAACTACAAAACATAAGGAATCGATTGGTACGATGTCATACTAGCTTGTCGCAAAGGAGGCTAAATAACGCTCCAAACGTGCTAAATTTTGATGAGGAAAAACCGTCATGGCCATTTTCAAAGGGGTCCCTTGACCTCTGACCTCAAGATATGTGAATGTAAATGGGTTCTATGGGTACCCACGAGTCTCCCCTTTACAGACATGCCCACTTTATGATAATCACATGCAGTTTGGGGCAAGTCATAGTCAAGTCAGCACACTGACACACTGACAGCTGTTGTTGCCTGTTGGGCTGCAGTTTGCCATGTTATGATTTGAGCCTATTTTTTATGCTAAATGCAGAACTTGTGAGGGTTTCTGGACAATATTTGTCATTGTTTTGTGTTGATAATTGATTTCCAATAATAAATATATACATATATTTTCAGAAAGCAAGCATATTTGCCCAATCCCATGTTGATAAGAGTATTAAAAACATGACAAATCTCCCTTTAAGGTACATTTTAAACAGATCAAAAATGTGTGATGAATTTGCAATTAATCATGGACAATCACTAGATTAATCGTGATTAAATATTTTAATCGATTGACAGCCCTAATTAATAGTCAATATTCTTTTATAGTGTCTGTTGCCTTTTCTGCTTTTCCACAAGAACTATAATTGGTTATCCAAATACAAGCAGAAGAATAGCTAAGCCAATAACGCGCTGAACAAACGATTGAAACCTGCCATCGCTCCCAAATTTACTTTTAATGCATATTTTGAGTTATGATCAGATGAGATAACTCATCTGTAAGCAAATTCTTTCATTTTCTGTGAATATACTCAATGCTCAAAATGAATGAGTGGGAGTTTGAATTCATTTCTGCTCCTAAATCTCTCCCTCCTGATTTTTCTCCTTCCCTGTTAAAACTGTTAACCCCTTTCTCTCTCCCTGTATATCTCTGTGTTTGTTGCCCTCGCTCTGCAGGCTCTGTGTTCAGAGTCCAGTAAACGCAGGTTCAACAGGAGGCAGCAGCTTGCCGCAGCTGATGAACGCTGCAGCACCAGACAACCAACGTACCTTCTGTTGCAATGAGTGCCCAACCTCTTCTGGGCCGTCCTACACGGTGCTGCCAACAGCCGGCTGAAGGGGAGAGCTACACACACACATACACACACACACACACACACACAAACAATGATTTATACACATGTATAGATGTGTAGGCTCTTTTTGAACTGGTTAGTACATGTTCACACGTAAGCAATACACAAAATACACACATCAACACAAGCTTATGAAAAATAAAACTGCACACATGCACACACTTACACACACAATTGCTTGCTGTCACTTCAGCACCAATGCACCCATTTGTCCGCAGGGTATTGTAGCACATTCCAGCTGAATATGTGGTAGAATACTCTTGCATTCCCTTAATTTGCATGTCGGATACAAGCACCTGTCTATTTGTGTATCATCATATCAGAGTCATTGCACGGCAGGGGAAGACATGAAACACTATTCAGGACAGAAGAGTTTCCATGTTATGTAATGTCTAATTAGGTCCCATTTAAGGGAAAAGCATGCTTGGACAGGGTGAAAAAAAAGAAGAAAAAAAAACACTTTTTTGATAGATACCAAGAAACGGTACAAAGTGGATAATATTTAAAAACACACAATTACTATCACTTCATTTGTTTGTTATTTTCCATCATGTCAATATATCGTTTTTTTTAATACAAAATCTACTTATAGTAAATCTTGTTTTTCACAGTAACTCAGGACAGTCCAATCAATGGAGACCAGCAACAATCAACACTCAAGAAACCTTGGTCAATGAAGCTACTTTGACATGTGTTTTACCACTTCCATTATCACTCTCTCTGGTTGCTTGTTTTGTGATTGGACAAAACAAGTTTGGTCTACACAACCCTGACTTTAGTGGTTTTGTTCCCTCTTAAATAAAGTGAATTTCACACTCTTCAGATGTTACTTTCTCCTCCACTTCAGGTGAGAGCCAGCTCTTTGCCCCGGGCTTGTCAAGTACCCACTTTACAATAGAAAGGCTGCACTGCAAAGAAATGTATTTCTGTGGAAAAAATAAGTAAACAAAAAAAACAATAGCTATAAAATCAAATATTTTCAGTAACTTCAGAAACCATTTGAAATTTGATCTTCTTTAATTCTTTAAGTGAAACTGCACTTGTTTCACAAGTAGTCCATTCAGACTCAAAAAATAAATTCACATGAACTTTCAATTACAAGTATCTTAGCAGCTTTGTGTCCTCATTGAGTGGCACTCTAAAAAGCAGCCATAAAAGTGTAATATGTTAATGGAAAAAGTAGACAAGGGATAGATGGCCTCTTGAAAAGACAGTAGCCCCAATTTATTTCAATCACAATGTTTGCAAGTACTGCCCAGAATATCAGACCTTTTTATTTCATATATGGGCACCTTCACTTTTATTTATCTCTTGGACAAAACGTTGTTTTAAGTTCGGTGGAAACAGCTGATGTCATTCTGACAGCTCCTTATATACAACAATAGAGGCTGTTCTCATACATCGTTCATAGCTATACCTACAAAAAATAATGCAAAGTAATTTGTATATATCCCACGAAATGAATTTAATCCACGTAATTGTGAACCAAGAAGTATAAAGAGCGACAAATGCCGTGTAGGGAGGAAATCGGGGTGAATGGGTGGGTAAAAAAACACTGGACTTTTGCCCAGTAGACCGGTGTTAGTACCCCGTGTGAAACCAGAAATCAACGGTGATTTATTTGTTACATAACTTCCATACTATGTAAGGCAATTCCGGAGTTGTTTTAACCCAAACCACCTAAACCTAACTAAGTAGTTTTGTTGCCTAAACCTAACCACGTTGTTTCCTGTGAAGACAGAAGTTTATTGTGAAAAGATTGTATGCATATAACGAGCGGAAATTGACACGTGCGTCACATGTTGCTGGGAAAACACACGATAAAATGGGGAATAACTTTTTGTAAGGTATTGTACGAACCGCTGTATGAGGATACATTGAACAACAATGTGATACACAAACCTGACTTTTTTTTTTCTTTACAAAACATGATGAATAGCACCTGTTTATAAATCGGTTGAATTTTGATAAATGGAGGACACTCAAAGTTGAATTACGCCCGTGACACCCTTAGAACACTACTGTATATGTTCTGGGGGTTTTGATATCTAAAGCATACCCCCCATTTAGCCATAATACTCTTGTAATAATTTGCTCTCACTATAGGCCATTTTCACTCAGCATACATGGAAGTGGGACAAACACAGGTGCAATTAATAACATTAATAGCTACATTTTATCTGTGTTTACCAGTTCCAGAGGCCCTGGTGCTGTGTAGGCTGCTTTGCTGTGTACAGTATCTTACCGGGGAACTTAAAGCACTTAAATGGAATGGAGCCATCATTAATACTATTAATTACAGCTGTGCTTTCCCTGTTATGACAAGTCAAAATGTCTGCTGTGAAGCAGGTCCACTGGGTAATGTGCCACCCATAAACAGTCTCATAATATCAAGCACATGCCTCCGACAGAAGTGAATTATTGCTCAGGTAGATTTCCACTTTTGACGGGCTAAGGAGTGTTAAATTAACATCCTCCCTAGGTGTTTACACAGGAATGATGAGCTCTTACATCCCCTTTATCTGTACTGAGCAGCTAACCATGTTGTAATTTAGTGTGGTGTCATATTAGTGAATTAATTTCTCTGTTGAGAAGCAATGTACTTGGTTGACTGTTCAGTGATTGCGTCTGTAGAGTATGTCACGGAATACACACATATAGCAAAAGGTGCGAGATGAGCTGTGTGTCTTTTTCTCCGTTAACTCTCTGGAATTCATGTAATTGGATAATGTGTTCATCATTCCAGACTAATTCCATCATATATAAATAAATAAACCACAATTTATATGTGTTCTGCTTTGAACAAATTACCTTTTTTGAGTATTCCTGGTTAGGACAGTGCGCTAAACTCAGGTCAAACTCCTAAAACATCCTTCCTACCAGAAGTGGTGTGACATTTTTATATCACTGCAAAAAGCCTTAGTGCCCATCACATCAGAAAGTGGCACAGTAAAACATGTTCACACGTCCTTGCAAAATAAGTGGTGATGGAAATTAGGCGACATAGTGAATATTTTCTGGTCTAATGCTGCATTCAGACTGACTTTAGCCAGGTGTAAAACAAAGCAGCCCCCTCATTCTTTTGAATGAGGCCAGTTTGAAAACACTGCAAGGGTCCCAACATAGAGGGCTTTGGTAAAAGAAAGCACAACAAAAAAAATGGCTCAATTTTAGCTGTACCGCAATGAAACGTCATCTGTCAAGGTTCTGCGGTGGCCAATCAAATGCACGCAAGCACAAATTTCTGGTATCTTCGATTCATAACCTTCCTGGCCCCACCAATGCAGCCCCTTGCGTTGTTGTTGTTAACATGCATTAAAGTAGCACAATAAATATCAGGACAGAGGTCTGAGACAAGGACAGAGACGAGCTGACTCGAGCGTCGCGGCTCGAGGTGTGTGTGTGTGTGTGTGTGTGTGATCTCACAGAAATATGTGAAATGTCTATGACCACTTGACTTGCACATTACGTGGGGGTGGAATGTTATAAAATGACGTGCCGCCACCATGCTGGTGATGTGTGTGTTTGAAAGAGAGACAGAGAGAGGAAAAGAAGGTGGACTATTGCACCAATGTTTCTGTAAGTTATTAATAACTTACTTGGTACTCTGCTTTGTCACTCTTTGATCTGCCCGCCCGAACCTGCAATATTTTCTAATAAGCTCCCTGAACCTGCCCAACCCGTGGGTCAATCCGCAGGACCTGCGGGTCGAGGGTCGACCGGCTCATCATTAGTAGGAGACACATATCATGTGATCGTGCAGCGGCACAATAATAGTAGTGACTCTTTGTCCATTTAGGTAATGATTCGTTCAGGAAGTGACTAAGTCATGTAAGTCCTGAAAAGAATTAACATCTGATGCACTCAGCCAGTTCCCACTGCAGGCCAACAATCTGCTGGCTGTAATGAGATGAGCATTGAGTATATAGTTTTCAGTACCTGAATGGATCACTGAACAGTAGCACTGCTCCGCCAAGCTGAGCCAAATTCGAGTTTTCATTATACGGGTCACGTGCCAATAATACTGGGCACCATCCGTCAGTCAAAGCCCAGAAGGGAAAACCATAGTTACCACCCACGCTGTTACATGTAAGCTCAACTATGTCACAGCAAATCAAACACAAATTTGTCTACAATGGATTAAGGCTGTAATTGCTTCCATGTGATTATGGCAGTGTGCGGTTTGCTTGGCAATGTATGGAAACCCTGAGTGGGCAGAGGAAGGTGATAAGCCACGGTGAGCCGTTGTTGGGCTCAGAGTGGGAGGCTGATTTAATTCAAGCACTACCGTTATCGACTTGGTATGTATCAAACTTGACACTGAATTGGTAACAGTATCCAATCCATTTGAAACAATTTGGTTTTTCCTTACAAATGGTAATTTCAGTGGAATTGTTTATTGCTGATTCCCTCCCTCTCCATACGCTTTCACATGACTTTAGTTTAGGCCTCATTCTTTAAATGATTTGATCATTATTATGTCTAAAACATTTTCCTTTCCTTCTTCTTTCTTTTATTAAAAAATGTCTAACCCTGCCAGTGTTGCAATGCTCTAGCAATTGAGTAGCGCTTAGTATGCCTATTTGGCGATATTATTTGCCCTTTAATGTTTCTGTTTGTCACTTCAATGACCCTTACTAAGCCGGTTTGATCCCAGCTGGTTCCCCTGTTGAAGCATATGCGATCAGAATGACAGGCCTGCTGAGGTGATCGCCCACATGTCCTCTCCTTTCAGCCCGCTGATTCATTTGTGAATGCTTAGATCCCCTGTGGTTGCTGGCTATTCCGGCCAAGGTTTGTGTCGGCCTGGAACATTCACTTTCATTAAAACATCAGCTGCACTCACAGCTGGAACATGCGGCCAGCGTCTCTCAGCATCCCATTCATCTCACTGGCTCTTTGTTGTTTCAAGCCAAAGCATCAAAATTGCACACTATTGTTAATGAGGTGATGAAGCACAAGGTTGTTTTTGTGGAAATATAATGAGGAAATGACTCTAACAATAGTTTGGAGCCTATACATCACTTTAGGGGCACAAATTCCTCTCCTCGCTCTACAAATAACATTCTCTCTGGGAATAATAGGTCCATTGTGTGCACTCTCACTTTGCAATGCTTCTTTGTTTCAGCCAACATAGGAGTCACTGCACGAATGTTGTTGAGGAGCATCCAATTATACTAGGCTAATGGGAAACACTTAAAATAATGAACTGCTTATAAGACCTTCGTAAACACAGAGTTCATGATGCATTAATGAGTTCATGTGGAATTAATTAATAGTTCATCATCTATCATATCATGGTTTATCAGTTCTTAATATCTTAATAATAGATCAGTACCTCATTAGCATTCATAGAATAGTTTAGCTAATACATCATTTGAAAACATTTAGTTCCGGGACAGGGAACATTTCCTTTTGTATTGCTCAAATCAGTTGTGTTGAGAGCAAATTGCAGCATTCCATGTGTATCCCTGAATGCAGGGTATGTGTTGTAAAACAGTTTGCGTTTTTACATTTGCTTCGGTATTTGCAGTCCACTTCTAAATGCAGTGCATGTGGCTTGAAATTTGTACCTTGTTAATGTGTTTTCTCTGCTTGTGGTTGCTCGAGGTGTGTTAGACTCTCAGCAATCTTAGAAATAATTGTGAGTGGAAGTGTGCAAGCCCAACTCTGTCTCTTAATGTCATGGATCAACTGCCCCAAAGGTCTCACTGCAATTGTTTTTCATTCTACTTTCTCATGACATGACATTTACAAGACAACAGCCAAGAGTTTCACTTTATAATTTGGCCAACAGACCCCATTAATTTGCAATAGTGGATTCAATTAAAAGACATGCAAATAAATGCCGAAAACAGCATCTTTACATTAGTATAACAATTATTTTGTTCACCTTCAACAATTACAGCTCCCATGAGACTTGATACCAGCATACTATCAAAAACAACAACAAAAACGAAATCATGGCAGCTGTAAATGTGATGACAATGTGATGTTTCAAAACCTCATTAGCAGGTATAGCAGCAGAGACCCATTAAGATTACAGTATATTATGAGCAGAATACTCCAGTATCATGTTTCAGCTTTTCAGAGAGATCAGTGAGAGACACTGTCAATGAAAAAATACTGTGCAGATTGGGCTACACAGAAGTGAAGTGGGACTTGCACTTTCTCTAGAATGTAGGATAGAATAAGCTTTAATTTCTTGATCAACAGCGGCATTGGCACAGTGGTGACACAACAGGTGTAAGACATAGCAACCCGATATCACACCAAAGCGTGTAATAGACCAGCCTGTCCACCAGAGGATAGCGTGTCAGTGACATGTTTTGCCTCGCAGAAATGTGAATATTACGCACCTGTATTAACTTACAGTACCAGCAGCGGGCAACAAAGCCACGGAGTTAGGATCAGGCAAAAACACTTAGTTAGGTTAAGGGAAAACAAAATGGTCAATGATTTAGGGTTAGGCAAGAAAACCACATAGTTAGGGTGAGGAATAACCTCATAGTTGGGCTTAAAATAAGTACTTAAACTAAGTAAAACACGCTCGGAAACAACATAACGTCAGTGCGGAAAATGGTTGTCACATAACGTGACAACAGTCACTACAAGACACGTGACAAACGTCATTCACTTAACTTGCAAAACAAAATACCAGTCTCGAACACCGGTCTCCCGATTGAAAGTCCCCAAAGTGTTGGACCCATCCACCTCCCACCCACCATAAGTGGCCTTTCTAACTTTTTATTCTACGTAACTATCTGAGAGCTTAGTATGGAGTACAGAAAACAACTGTCCTTTCATAACACCGCACCTTCATGCAGGCATGTAATATTCATGCCTCGGCGAGGCCAAACGTGAAACTGACACGCTTTCTATTACACGCTTTGCTGTGAGACTGGGCTGGACATAAATGTTTTGCAGAAGCATGCTGGAAAACCACAGTGGCCATGTTGGGAAACAATGTTTGTAATTTCAACATACTCTGATTTTCTGCTGCAGACACTGTAGACAACTTTTATTGTTGGCTGTTCCAATAAGGCAGATACATTATTTTATCAACTTTTTAAAACAAAAAATCAAAAATTAAGCCTTAAAGGGGCTATATGTAAGAATCAGAAATTGCTTGTTCACAGCGACACCTGTGGCCGCAGTGTCAACGAAAGTCAGCGTCCTGTTGCTCGCGCTCGCGCTTGTGCTCTCGCTACATTGACATGAACGAGCACCGGTCTAAACAGTGAGGTGACACACGTCAGCTAACACACAATATCACTCTATATTTCACCTGCTTGGCAGGGGGGGGGGGGGGAGACACCGACACCCGGTCGGGACGATAACGTAACTCGCTGCGGAGCTCCGTCACTTCACAAGACACGGGAAACCTCTGTTGGTCTGGAGGAGCTGCAGCATTTATTTCTGCAAAAACGTCCACTGCACATTCACTAGATATTCTCAGAGCTAAACTAACTCTTCTGCAGTGTGCGCGCGTGCACGTGGAGTTGGAGCGAGCCGAGCGGGTGAGAACGAGCGCGGTGTGCAAGCAGGCAGCAGGCAGTAGGAGCAGCGCGTACCCACACGCGAGCGCGCATGGGATTCCGACCCGGTATGATTTATGCGCGTGATAAGTTACAAATAGTCCCTTTAAGTGAAAGCATTCTCATGTTGTTTCTTAAAGAGTTGTGACTTTAACAATTGGTAGTCAGACTTAGTAGAAGGTCTGGCTTAGAAATATCGACTGTTGAGTCTCAGCTTCATTGAAAATGGAGAGAGTTTCGGAATGAGGCCCTTCGTATAATTAAGTTATTCGCTGGGTTATTTTGGCCCACTGCTTTCCTCGCAGGGCCACTGAGGCTGTATTGTGGGCAGAACAATGTGATGACAGGGCTGTCCTTTGGGAACATCTAATTAGTTCCACTAGGGGAGCAAAGCAGCACCGCACCATGCCCTGATATTTGGCTTGTGCAGTCAGCGGAAAGATAGCCACGGGGCCCACTTTAATTGCAAAAATGCCACCAGAATGTGTGTCTGCAACTTCACCTGTCCCTGATCATGAGACCACAAGGGAGTGCCCATCTTTCCGCATGTGCGTCAACACACACATAGCATCAGTGTGCATTCATGTGTGCAAATGTGTGAACCTCGGTCTGTATAAATATGCACCTGTGAGTGTGTGGATGTGCCTGTGTCAGCCTGTGTCTCGTCCACTCACACTAATCAGTATTTGCTTATTGATTCCCGCAACACACCAGAACACAAACGGCGGTAGATTCGACTTGAACTCGATTCGGCTTGTTCAAGGGGCCCTTTAGGTATTCCTTTCTTCAACATGCTGCCTTGGAGGGGAATTCAAATTACGCAGTTATGTAAGTAGACTAAAAAATAACTATTTCAGGCATGTGTGAATTAACAGCAGTAAATAGACAAACCACATCTCAGTTTAAAAGACTAAAGCACACGGACAAACACGCTCCGTCTAGAAGAGAGCCACTACCGACCCCGGTACACGTCTTGCAAAGACAACCAACACACAAGCTGTGTGTATAGCTTGTATAGTTTCATAACAACACATAACTTCATTGCAACATATGGCTTAAATAAAAACACATAACACATAGCTTCATAGCAACACATAGCTTCATAAAAACACATAACAACACAGCGATATCTCTGTCAATTTTACTGCTAATGAAAAGATAAATGTACCGATGGAAAGCTGAAGATCTTGCCTTTCTACATATAGTGTATTGTTTGACATTCTATCATGAAGGCAAGGGAGTGAAGTTTGACCCTGAAGTGACCATGCTCCTTTTATTTGGTTTTCACGTTTTTCTGAAGTTAAAAGCTTTTAAAAGCACCCTTAAAAAATAAAGAGGGAAAGAAATATGTCTGTGATCTTCTGACATCTGATCTAATCAGCTTGAACACACCTTGGTCATAAAATCAGTTTTCTGCAACACTTTGGAATATTACGCGCCTATTTGGCAGCCATTTAACGAGCCATTTAGCCTACATAACGATGCCGATTAGTAAAAAGTCTGAATTCATGCTTTGTCGGGTCTGTCCGCAAGTCGACAAGCAACCAACTTTTAAAATGCTTGTTTTCTGAATGGAGTTCGGATCGATCAGTGGCAGGCTGCGTTAACATTGCAGCTGATCCATTAACACTCCATCTAGGAATAAATACGGCAGCAACAACGTCAGTGATGACAGCGGGGATATCTCAACGCTGACAAACTTTCGCAACGTTGTATATATTGAACACCACATATATGATGAATGCTTTTGATACACATGCTTTCATAAAAAACTGAAATACTTTTAACCTTGTATAATATACTGACTAGTAAATGTTCCCATTTACATTACTGAATGCCATTTGCTTCATTATAAGTTGGCTTTCAATCAAACATTAAGATATAAGTAGAAAAAACTGTTCACAAAACATTATAGACATGACCACTGACTATTTATATAACAATTTAGCTACAAATTCACATACTGACCATATACGGTCCAGCCATATACTCGGTTTTGACCGAGTCTTGTTTCATAACATGTAAACCTACATCTGTGCCAAATGTGTTGCTTTTATCACAAAATGTACAGTTGTTGTGCTTAACTGCCCCGCTACTTGTGTCCAGAGGCACGTCTTCACCAGCACCATACATATTGTCCGGTGTAATAGTAATACATGTGCACACCATTACAGTAGGTTGATGAATCCAGGAAATACCACAATGCACATCTTAAATAATGTGATTCTGATTTCTGTTATTAGACATCTGACTTTGATGACTTGCATGTAACCGTAACAAGTCTGTGTATGAAGTGACCTTTGAGTGCAGTTGAGTTTTACATTGTGCCTCTAGATATCAAATGTCTGAGAATCGGCATGCAGTTGGTTAAGGAAGGGAAAACCAGCAGCATATTTAATCATCCATTGATTTGTCAAACAATAGAGGTAGCAAGATGCTGACATAACAAGGGAAAAAAAATGTATGATAGTTCTTTAAATGCAAGATTAGTTGCCTGTGGTGTGTGTGTGTGTGTGTGTGTGTGTGTGTGGGTCTGTGTTTGTGTGTGTGTGTGTGTGTAGGTGTGCGTGTGTGAGCGCGCGCTGACATCAGGAGTTGAACATTCCTCCAGTGCATGAATAAAAAATGTTTCCAAAGTCTTGGGAGCAGTGAATTATTGAGGAGGCAGTAACGAGGCAGACGCAGGGGCCAGGTGTGGAGTTTCAGAAAAGTGTGTGTTTGTGTGTGTGTGTGTGTGTGTGCGTGTGTGTGTGTGCAGATGCGCACAGGCAACCAGAGATAAAGAGAGAGGAATTGAGGAGGGGTTCAGGGATTAGTGAGCATTAAGTTGACTTGGTCAACACCAGCCTCTGGCAAACACAGCAGAAAGAAAAATATTTTCTTATAGGCAGAAAGAATCATCTTCACAGTTGACTCTCTCTCTCGATGTATATACATGTATACTCACACACGCTATGTATACTGTAAACTAGGAGTGGGAATCTTGGTGAAGAAAGGACACAAATATGTGAGAGACTGAAAATATGCAGATTAGAGAGACTTTTACTGTACAGATCAAAAGAAACTGAGAAACAAAAGGACTGTAAGGCAGAACCCAAGTAAATTGAGAGAGAAACTGAAGGAGATCAAACAAATGACTGAGACATTTGGAACACAAATAAAGGAAATTGAAAAATTAAGAGGCATACAAGAGAAGAAAGTGATGGAGAGCGGCAGAGTGGACAAGGAAAGAGCGACCAAGGCCAATACTATGCTGGCAGGAAATGAAGCAATATTTCTCAGTTGTTCACTCAGCTGATCGGTATCAGCTGACTCCGTACTTGACAGTCACATTCAAACAAATCACCCACGCCATTCAACCAGTTAAATTGGGCTTCATTATAAGCTCTCATTCTCACTGTTGTGAGCTTCCTTTAGGTCGTATCTGCAGCCACAGGCTCTCACACATCCGTCAATTTATAATAAATGATCACTAATATCTTGATTAAAATATTGGGAAGCCAAACCACCATCAAATAGCGATAGATGCTGAACAAACTAAGTGGATGTACAACAGACCAGACCTGAAGTTGCTGATGCTTGAATGGCTTAAATAGTGTTGCACGGTATACAAGAATATGTTCACTATCTGGGGCACTTATGGCTCTCTGCAGCCTACACAATGGTTATAACACTTTCTTTAATCAAATATCTGACATGAACAAACAAAAAGAAAACAGAGACCCTTTGAGAAGTGATTTACCCTTATTAAAAACAACTGTCAACTTTCAAATTGGTAAATGTCAGCCTCCATGCAGGGGATAATGCAAGTACACATCTTTCAATATTCAAGTTGGCATGGCGAATGGAAAAAGAAATAAACTGCGTGAGGCACACATGATTGAATGTTATCTCTGGTTGGACTCACTAACAGGCTAATCTCCAAATTACGTCTTTGAGAAAGAAGCCAGCCTTCAAGAGGGGGGTTTCCAAAGAATCAATCAGCCTGTTTGCCTCATGTTTGGACTGTGTTGGAACTGGCTCTGAAATATCACATTGTGTGAAGCATTTACACCAAGTGTTAAATTAAAAATAACCTCACAGCGGATTGCTTCACATAAGGGAAGCTTTTTCTGAGCCTGGGGGAGTGGTTTAGTATCATGTTAGCTCCAGATTAATCCAAGCAAACATCGGCATGGCAAATAACAGAGCTTGCAACCAAAAGCAGACCCTGCACCTGGTGGCAGGTATGGATTAAAGAGCAGTGTTCTCTATCTGTGGTTACATTCAGTAACATGCAAGCATGTAGAATCAAGCAAACACACGCAGAAGAAATGGCGGACGGGCAGGAAATTCGCAAGAAGAAGACAATAGTATGTCAATAATCCTGAGCTGCACTACCCTCTACACATACCAAGGAACTACAAAACAAATGAGGTGGTGCTGTGGAGGCATGTGGCTCATCAAAAAGACGATCTACAGAAGTGCAGGGAAACTTGCCGAAGGCGTGTGGTCGGCATGTGTGATACAACTGGATCTGTAAAATATGAAGAGGAGGGAGAGGGCGAAGAAAGATGGTGCAGGCATCTCTATGACAGCATGCAGTATTAATACCTATGCGTGCTGTCAGAGTGCCCTTGAGCAAGACACTCAACCTCAGCCTGTTACTGGGGCTCTCCTTCTCTCTAATCCCACATGTCAGTACATGTAAAAACCGTGGGTTTGACATTGTAGATTATTGTGGATTAGTGTCACCTAAAGAATTCTGTCATGTAAGGGAGCCAATTAAAGTCAGATGTTTTTTCAAACGTGAAGTGGTTTCCACGCTAAGAATGCTGAGAAAATGTGAAATGCAAACCAGCAGGGTTGAGGTTAAAAGGACTGTAATATTTCACAGTCTGGGATAACCTTTTGTATTAAATTTCATCAAAGAATGTGATTGTCCACAGGAAAAAGTGACAACTACACCCTCAAATGATTGATGTAACTGATAAGTAAAAAAAAACAAAAACAAAAAAACATATCTTATCATAGTCTTTGAGGGGGAGCGCTTAATAGCATAACACATTTGAAGATTGTTTTCTTGCCCAGAAGAAAACCGAACCAACTATCAAAATGTCAAGGTATCCCTTTGAGATGTGTTTTCCTCCTGCTCATTCCCTGCAGTTGCCAGTTTCGATTATGTTTTGCTGCATTTTGCTTCGGTATAATAGAAGCATGCCACTCTGGCATCCAAACACAATTTGGTGCTGATTCATTTTTAGAAAGTGTTGGCAGGGTTACATGCTGCTCTCTGCATGCTGTTCTCCTACACAAGCAGACCACACTTGTTTCGTACTCAATGGAAAACCAAAGGGTGCTGAATGCCGGTCCACAGTCAGTACAGACTGTGCAGGTGCTGTGATAAACCCATGAAATAATGTATGAGTTACGTTGTCTGGTACCTCCGTAGGCTGTTAGGGTTAACTACCATTCCGGAGTCAGCGGGAAGAAAGGCTGCTTTCCCACCGGGCAACATGAAATGCCTCAGAATATTTATTGGGGCCCACGGGGAATGATCTGGCAGCTGGCAAAGTCAAACAGCTCACCTGAAGGAGTCGGGTCAGTACGAGTTCAGCCTTACTGACAAAACCCCCACCTTTCTCAAGAGGCAGGTTAGCTCTTCATGGGGGAATAGCCTGGAATCATCTGGCATTTGTTGTTTGGGAAGGATTTACATTTGATTATGAGCACCTAATTGTTTTTAAGAGGCACTAATGCTCTTATTCAGGCTAAGAGTGAGTGCAAAAGTTGAACAAGTGTCCATTCTTGGATCACTCCAATGACCGAATGCAAACTTTATAATGGTCAGAGGCAACATTAACAAATCACTTTTCTGTGACCCCTCATTGAAAAGAAATATTCAGGATAGTCACAGGTGAAATAAAATACGAACAGAAAAGGAGAGAAGTGATTTTGCCTTTTCTAATGTCGACCTGAATGACATCCCTACTAAAGCCACAATGTGTGAAGGAGCTCTACAGTATACTTTGACATACAGCGCTGGCACTGCTGTGATGTGTCCGTAGGCAGGACCTCAAGTCAAGTATAATAACATAAAGGATAATATAGAAAGCAGTTCTTTACATTGTTCCATGTCCAGGATGTCAGGTACTGTATAGATAAGAAGGGAAGATTAGTAAAGGAGCAGCTTGGAGGAAGTGTAGACAGGGATCGGTCACGTCAGCAGCCCACCTCTCAGAAAATATACTTAAAGAATGATGAAGCTGATGTCCTAATTTCTCTTCCCGATGGCATTACTATTATCATATGAAGTCCGTTATATTTACCCATTTTAATAATCTTATTGACAGTGATATGATAATGTGGGTTGCTGGTAATCCAGTGACCCATCAAACAGTTGGTACCTTGAGGACAAGTCCTTTATCTGTGTATTTGAAATTGCAGACACAGCACCCTTACTTAATCTTTTTTTCTTACCACAAAATTGTGTTTTAATAAGCCATTTCTTTTATTTATTCATTTATATTCTGTTTGGGTTTATGTTCTTAATATTAGTGTTTCCCCCTGCTGAATCCTCTCACTTTTACATCAGCAGATATCTAATTTACCCACAGGGATCATCAATCACTTAATCTAAACAGTGCTCATCTCCGCTGGTTATGTGGCCCTAATCCAGATGCTCGGTGTGCTAGTTGCTAGGCTAATTGTGTGAAACACCAGATGTCGACATGTGCGGTGTTAACTCATAATAAAGTAAAAATCAAATGATTTTTTTTTTTTTTTTACCTTGGCTAGCTGGGGGGAAAAATAATTTACTTGTTTATTCCAGGTGGGAAGAAATAATCAGTCACCGAGTTCCCTTAGTAAGACTAATGCTGTCCAGAGAGGGCTCATACAGTCATATTGTGGGGACTCGCCTTCCAGATGGGGACAAAATGCACGTTCCCATAATGTAAATCATTATATGTAAGGGTGAGGACTTGGTTTAGGGTAAGGTAAGGTAAGGTAAGGTTAGGTTTAGGTTTAGGTTAAGGTAAGGGTAAGGGTCACTTTGTGGGGACTCACCTTTAATCTTACTTCCTTCAATTTATCACGTGATTAAAGTAATAATTTGTATTTGGGACATTATTTTTTATTCCAATCCCTGCTTTTTTACTATATATCGTAGAAACGTGTAATACAACAATAACAACAACACAGACAAAGCTGACTCAGTGGGGACCACCAAAAGCATCCCAGTGGGATTCCCAAATACATGACCGGGCTGTGGGAACATCTAGCCAGAGTCTTCAAGGCACAAGGAATCAAAACCTACCACAAACCAGTCAACACACAAGATGTCTGCTTGTAAACCCTGAAAACAGGACCCAAAGAGGAAGACTGGGGTTGTGTGTGATATCACTTGCAACAGCTGTGGGGAACACTACATCAGTGAAACCAACACGTTCTCATTCCAACTCGTTTTCACGCCCCTCGGCGTCAAAACCACTATAGTTACCCTTGACGTCACTTTAGGATTAGCCAACAAAACCACTCTAGTTAGGTTTAGGAAAGAACTACATGCTTGGGCCTAAAACTACTACTACAGTGAAAATGAAACTGAACATTGTGAACACGGGACACGATCAAACAGCTGTAACGACACGAACAGCAGTCTCCTGGATGAAAGCTTTGTATTTGTTCGACCCATCCGCTTTTCTCTTTTCACTCTTTAAACAACATCACCACACTCCTGACTCACTTTCTCGGAGCCTTTACTGTTGCCGCGGATGGGTTTTCATTGTCGTTAATGGAACGCCCGGTGCGTTTCATATCTGTGCTAAGGGGGGCCTTGTGCGGCGGTATCGAAGGCCGATGACCATGACAAAGCCTCGGTATTTGACGTCATAGGAATGAGAACGGGCCAGTGAAACAGCGAGGACCCTGGGTAATAGGCTCACAGAGCAACAAGTCTTCCAAATGCATCCTTTGTCCACGCCCAAGTGTTTTCTGATCTGATGCCTGGCAAAAAAAAAAAACGACTGGGTTAGGTTTCGGGAACGATCACAGTTTGGGTTCAAATAAGGACTATGTTTAAGTTAGGACAGCTTTGTTGCCATGGTTACAATATTAACCATGCAGTTAAGGCTAGGGAGTTCCGTACGATACTTACGGGTCACGTAATGACATTTGAGTTCCACTCGCTGAAGAAGGCTGTTAACTATAGACTGTAGATATAAATCACACTCAGCAGCACTGCATTGAATAAAACATAACTTCATAACTTTAACAGCATTCCCGAGATTGTTATTATCAGTCCGTCTATCTCTTCCTCTACCTCGCTTGAATGCAGACCCCTGCTGTTGGCTCATAAACCCGTACGCTCTTCAATATTACTGTTCGCCAGCTCAGCTCCTTTGAAAGGCACACATCATCAATATTACTTATTCCCTTTTGATGCGGTCCACTAAAATAATTCTACTTTGATCAGTGAAACACTGTATTATTGTATTTATTCTGCTGTTTGAAGCCTTGGGCTCACAGCCTTATTGTTTCTGTTAAGGCCAACAAGTCTGTCGAGTTACACAAGAAATGCCCCAATTTTAGAGTATTTATACAGTTGATTTACTATCTGCAGATTGGTGACACATCAAAGGAAGAACCATCACAAATTACCTTAGGAAGGGCCACCAAGAGCTGCCAAAACAGTTTTAATGCTCCTCAACATTTGCAAGTGTCTAAAACTACATTCTTCCCAAAAATATTCCCTCATTTGATGATGTCTTTGTCCTGTTATCCATTATTGCTACCTAGCTACCAACCTACCCCAAAAAAAGCAACACATCATTTGATCTTGACTCAAGGCTAGCTGCTTCAGATGTTGTTTGGACTCATGTGGTAAACCCCCAGCATCAACTGGATCCTCCACTTTCTGGTGCACCACCTGGCAGGTAGCATCAGATATCTGGAGTGTGTGGCAGCGTTCCAAGGCCAAGCACATTAATCGAGTCAAAGTTTGATGTGTTAATGTGTTCCACTGCCAACATCAAGAGCACTGCAGGGCAAGCCCAGAGAATGACAGACACAAAGAGAATGAGAGGGGGAGGTTGGCAGAGAATGGCAAAACCAGGCCGGCGGTGGGAAAGAGAGAAAAGAGAGAAGGAAAAGGGAAGAAAGAGATATGTCGAATTAAGAAGTGAGAGGAAGTGGCTGAAAGAACACGAGACAAGGAGAGGGGATGGAGTGGGAGAAATACAAATAAGGAATTTTAGGAGAAAATGAGAGGATGCAGAGATAGAGAAAGAGGGAAGAGAGGAGGGGATGAAGGATGCATGGTGAGGGAAGTGATCCATCCACTATAACAGTGTTTTGAGCCAGATATTTTTCTTTGAAATGAGTTAAGATGAGGAATCGTGATTAGGGACACACACCAGTCTTTTAACAGTTGTTCTTTCCTTGCTCTGCCAGAAAGCATGAAGACAGCACATACAGCATCCTAACCTCCAGGTGCTATTCTTACAGTGACTCTAATCGACAGCCGTAGACTATATTTAGCTCATTTAAGGCTTTGCTGGAGAAGCAGGCATTGAGCTCATCTCTAACCAGCTTTCTCGTATAAATAATACACTCATGGAAACTGGCATGTCCTTGACAGAGATTTTCTTTTACTCGATATAATGCATTATTATTATGCACGTGGAAAACACTTTTCTGTCAAACAGCATTTATAACTTGTGTACTCCGCGTATTGTTCTCTCTGCAGAGTTAATGGAAAAATGTATTATGCCTTATTTTTGACAGATGCAAATCTTCAGCGTGCAGCCCACATCAGCTTCCCATAAGCATTGGTGCTTTTGTAGCCAGACCTTCGACTTGGCACCCTCCGCCGCGTTGATTAATTCTAATTTTAAGACAATGATGAGCATGCCACCAAATCAATGTGTCAGTGTTAATTGGAATTTCTTGGCTTTCGTGTTAATTTGCCCCCTCCGGCTCTAATTGGGTGCTGACAGGCAATGCGTCTGTCTGTGGCTCAGCAGCCAGGGTGATGTTGGCTTATTGTTGGTTGGAAGTCGCTCATGAAGTGCCCTAGGGTGACAGTGATGGTAAAGAGTGCTTTGTTGGATGAAAAATACATAACAATCTAGTCACTTTGGCTGCAGTTCCTGTTCATTGTGCATCAATTATGGACTGTTTATTATTTATTGGATTAAGGGAGGGGATGATAGGTTGTTCAAAACATTTTTAAGCACTGGGAAAGAACTTTGTTTTATTTCGGAGTTCTTTTTTAATGTCTTACTGATTGACAAGTTGAGGGCCTAAACTCCTCGTTGCTAAAACAAGCATGCACAACATGAGAAACACACTGTTAAAGCAAGGGTGGGTAATGTATTTTCGTATACTCATCATGTGAATGGAAGCTCTGTGTGTGTGTGTGTGTGTGTGTGTGTGTGTGTGTTTGTGTGTGTGTGTGTGTGTGTGTGTGTGTGTGTGTGTGTGTGTGTGTGTGTCACACTGGCTTTTCACAGAGCTGTTCGTTCCCTCCGCTCCCCAGCTCAAAGGTGCTCAACGCAAATCGCTCACAGCTCACTCCATAAAATAAACAAGCTGCGTTGTATTTTAATTAGGGCTGTAGGCTATCGAATGTCATTATTTGTTTAACATTCAAAGCTTCTATTGAGGTTTTAAGATGAAGCTTTGAATGTCTGTCATCATATTTTTGGATGAAATCACCCTAAAAAAAAATCTCAAACTAAATTTTCAATTTGAATACAATGATTCATTGGATTAAATGAGCCAGTCTTGTTTTTATCAAATCAACTTTCTTTCATGAATATAACTCGTCAATTTCTTATGATTGTTGCTAGACGTTACGTCTAGCAGCAAAAAAATAAAATGACCCCGACCCTCACTCTGCCAGACTGTCTGTGTTGATAGGTTTCTCTTGCAATTCTGACTTTTGTTTGGTGTGCCCACTTTTACCTGTTGTGATGACCCATTGCCCGGCTGCTCACTAACGTCTGCTTTCTTTAATATTTTACATTTCGTTGTCTTTACCCAATAAAAACAGTTTTCACCACACCTTTTGCATATTTCTTATTTGTATGCGTAGCACATGCATTTCACAATAAGCAGGCATTGTCATTTCTTCAGAGAAATGTGACCTCTGCTTCCACAATCCCATCCTCCATTAGCAAGGCAGGTCATGTGATAATAGAGAGGAGTTGGAATTCTGTTACCGGCTCTCCGATCTTATCTCTCGGGATAGCGACACGGTAGTTCTCTCTCCACAGAGACAGAATGTCCCCCTGCCTTTCGCTTACTAAAAAGCTAGGTTCCTCAGAGGCTGGCCCTCTGCCCATGTCCTCCCAGCATGGACATGCATTCATAGTGAGTACAGGGGCTCCAGCTGCTGCCATTTTGGTTTAGACGACCTCTGGAACTAAATTACTATTAATTACAGTGGTATTATTGTTATTGTGCTGCTATTGTTCTTATGTAAGAAAGTGATGTCCTCAGTATCTGCATTCATTTCTTCCAGTGACTAAGAGGAGAAAGACCTCCACTCTTTTCTACTCTACACCTTTTTTCTTTGTGGATAACTGGAAATGATCTAAGTTGTTATTTATCATTATTTGTGTTTAATCAGCATGTATTTCTGGCTTTTGGTTATGGTGTATCAACATGTCTTTGCATGTCCCTGCCACCTGGACACTAAAACGGCAGCACTGGCAAACAACACTGGCCTCTCACAAATTGGCTTCCTATATAAAGGAGCATCGCTCCTGCTTCACCTGCCCCCCCCAACCTTGTCTGCTGGCCACTAAAAGAACTGGATTTCTCTCTATAAAGTAAATATGTCTCCTCTTCCTGCCTGTCCTACCACATCCCGGTGTTACAGTGTACTGCACTGACACCTGTGCCAGCAGGCTTCCTCACCACCTTCTCCATAGCAGCAAGGATAGATGGGGTGTGGGAGTTATCTTGGCTGACTTTATGTGTGGTGACAGTCAATCCGAAGGGTGTCAGGAGCGGGGCATTGCTGCACTCTCACCTTCATCAGAGCAGTGGATTGGGTACACCGTTAAACAATGGCTCTTTGGTTGCGTCAGTATCACAACATGTGACTGAGTTGCACATATAGAAAGGGAATTGTGGTATACTAAGGTTTTGAGTAATTTTCTTAGTATCCTGTTATATGTATATATACATGCACCAGACTACCTTTCAGGGTAACACTTCATTTTACAGGTCCGCAAATTTCA
This sequence comes from Sebastolobus alascanus, assembly GCA_916701645.2. Classification (NCBI taxonomy): domain Eukaryota; kingdom Metazoa; phylum Chordata; class Actinopteri; order Perciformes; family Sebastidae; genus Sebastolobus; species Sebastolobus alascanus. The sequence continues at coordinate 1,420,806 of CAKAOJ020000015.1, read as the reverse complement.
TGGTAATTAGGTGATAATTAGCAAGTAACCTATTGGAAATTTGTTTGGAATTACCGTCAAATTACCTCAACATTTACCTCAAAATTACTTTATAATAAACATTATTTAATATTTCCCAATAGCTGATAATTTATTTAATAATATAATAATACATTTAATTTATTAGCCAATAACTTCTTTAAAATGTCTTAAAAATCTCCACAATGGTGAGATTTGTGCCTGATCAGAAGTGTCTTCTATTAGTTTTGGTTTTCCACCTCCGATGAAGAGCAGCGCACAGTCACTTCTCAAGCCTGAGGGCCTTATTTTAACAATTATATGCTATTTTACCATATAATCATTCAATAATGTTTATAATAAAGTAATTTCTGATCAATTTTGAGGTAAATATTGGGGTAATTTGGCCGTAATTCCAAAGAAATTTCATATATGTTACTTGCTAATTATCACCTAATTACCATGAAATTTGTGGACCTCTAAATGTTACACCTTTCTGAAATGCTTTTGGTTTATGAACCAGAAGACCGCTCCGATCCTCTGGTTCTTCTTTTAGTTGTTCCACAAAGCAGAACAAAACGATTTGCGATGCTGCTTTCAGCCATTACGCTCAAAACCGCTGGAACAGCCTTCCAGAGGATCTGAGAAGAGCTGAAAATATTGATATTTTTGTCACAGCCCGCCTCTAGAACTGTGACAAATACAGGTGACACATGAACAAATAAAGTGATTTATTAACCAAAAAGTAAGTCAAAAGAATGTATGGGAGGAGTCTGTAGAGTCAGTAGTGTAGGGAGTGGATGTGTGAAAATGTGCTGCATGGATGTTGTGCTGTAAAAACAAGATGTGCACGGAGATCTGCCAGCAGACTGCTGCATGCTCAGGCTTTTTAAGCATGGAGCACACCGGGCCCAGGTGTGTCCCATGCCACTGATTACCCTCATCAGGTGTGCAGCGCTGGAGACAGAAAGCAAACACAGCAGAGGATCCAAACACAGAGGGGCCGTCACACAACATAAACTAAAAACCCATCTATTTAGTCTGGCTTTCATGTAGCGTTTTACAATTTTAGTGGTTTTATTATTTATACTATTTTATACTCTATTTTACTCATTTCGTTTTATCAACATTTTACTACTTTGAGTAACGGTTGATCATTATGACATTTGTCAATTTATTTTTAAGTTGCTTTTAAAGCACTTTGAAGTGCATTTGATTTGTTGGAAAGGTGCGATATAAATAAAGTTTGATTGATTGATATTAGACAGCTTCAGTAATGGGATCTGGACCAATGATCAAAATGTCTTTCTCTTCAGTATTTGATTGAATAAAAGGTATAACTGCCTGTCATCAGCATAAAATGAGCAAATGTTATCTATGTCTAAAGTTTAATGTAAATTAAAACAGAGCATGGTATAAAACAAGACTCGGTCAAAACCGAGTATATGGCTCGACCGTATATGGTCAAGTCTGTGAATTTGTAGCTAAATTGTTATACAAATAATCAGTGGTCATGTCTATAATGTTTTGTGAACAGTTTTTTTCCACTTATATCTTAATGTTTGATTGAAAGCCAACTTATAATGAAGCAAATGGCATTCAGTAATAGTAAATGGTAACATTTACTACTCAGTATATTATACATTTTATACAAGGTGAAAAGGTATTAGCATGACATACAGTATGCAAGGTTAAAAGTATTTCAGTTTTTTATTAAAGCATGTGTATCAAAATCATTCCTCATATAAGTGGTGTTCAATATATACAGACGCTGCGAAAGTTTATCAGCGTTGAGATATTCCCGCTGTCATCACTGAAGTTGTTGTTGCTGTATTTATTCCTAGATGGAGTGTTAATGGAGCCTGCCACTGATCGATCCGAACTCCATTCAGAAAACAAACATTTGAAAAGTTGTTTGCTTGTTGTCATGGTAACAGACCCGACAAAGCATGAATTCAGACTTTTTACTCATCAGCATCATTGTGTAGTTATTTCGGCAAACTTTCATCCGTTTACAACAACGTCGCTCCCGTATTTATGCCTAGATGACGTTATGTTGAATGGTGATGGAGCAGCTGGTGTTATCACAGCCTGGCGTTGATCGATCTGACGTCCGTTCAGAAAACAAGCATTTTAAAAGTTGTTTGCTTGTTGTGTTGCGGACAGACTTGACAGAGAATGAATTCGGTCTTTTTACAAATCGACATCATAATGTCATTATTTCGGCATTATTTTGATCCGTTTATTGCAATTAAATCACAGCACAGTCTGTTTATTTTGGGTTCATACCGCAGTAGTGACGTATGGCTGCTAGATAGTTAGTTCATGGCGGAAATGGAGGAAAGCGAGGCGAAAATTTGCGAACATAACGTAACTTAAACGAACATAAACAATAGCAAATGCACAACAACAGCGCTATGTAATGTTACATTGAACCTTAAACGAACATAAACAATAGCAAATGCACAACAACAGCACTATGTAATGTTACATTGAACCGCTGACACGCTCCCCAGAAAACGTAAACACAGAACTGTTTTCCGCCTTTTCATTTTGAAAGAGCAACGACCAATGAGGAAACTCCAGCAGTCAGCCGACCAATCCTGTAACTTGATCACTCAGTCAGTCAGTCAGTCAGGGACAGACTTTTACGTTTTTAGGGCTGGCCCTCTGCGGTCCAGCCAAAAATCAATGTTTCTCAAATGGGGGTATGAGTACCCTATCGGCCTACTTGTCAGTACTACATGTGAGACTTAAAAAAAATGTTAATTAAAAAAATATCAATCATGAATAATACCTAAAATAATTATACTATAATAAGTTCATTAAAAATGTAAATGTAAGTTTGATAAACCACATTATTTTCAATATTCCTATTTTCAATGCAATCGTTGCTGCCGTAAACTGTCAAGTGTTGCAACAAATGCAAATCACGTTCACGATTACGTTTGTTCAGTTATGTTTTGCACTGGTCAGGGGGTACTAAAAATATTTCAAAGGGGGTAAATTATTGAGAAAAGTTTAAGAACCACTGGTTCACAGGAGCTATGCCTTCATTCCTTCCCTTAAAACTTTCTTGGCATAAAATATATTCACAAAAACAAGACTAGAATCTGTCAAGATCAGTGTTTATTAACCTGAAGTTACTACAGCTAGTAGTTTGAATTCTCACTGCATTACCAGTGTCCAAGGTGATGTGGCGATAACACCTCCCATATCAAGACAAACAGGTGCAGGTTTAAAGCAGCTTCGGTGCAACCTTTAGGAGTGCTGATAACAGAATTATGAGACTAATCAAGAGGATCATACTTCACTCACATCAGAACAGCTTGCAACAAATAAAATCCTATCAACCTGACCTTTGTAAGAGCAGGCAGCGGTAGAATGTGGCAAAATTAAATGCTCAACTCCTGAGTGGACGATTACAGAGACAATAAAGCAGCTTGTTCATCAGATACAGGCGGAAATATTCAAATTTGACATTTGAATCGGGATGTTTTACATTTGCAGAGGAGAGTCCAGCTCCTTTGGCATGGTGATAATGCATGGAATACTAAACGACCGACCAGGAGAGTACAGTTGAATGAGGCCAACATGTCAGCTAATTTCCCTGGTTACAAAGAGCTCCAATGAACGGCTCGGTGAGATGCTGCTGTTTTTTAGTGCTTGTTCAAAACAGTGTTCTCATTAGCATGAGACACAAAGGCCAAAATAGAATCTCTTCATGTTTTGGCAGAAGTGTCTGGCAAATTGTGCTCATTTCATAGAGTTGGCATTCAATACATTTCATCCACTTGGCCTACAGTAAGAACCATTGATGCTCCACTGCGGCTTGAATTGAGTGGTTTCTTAGTTAATTTTACAAGGTTACTTTCTCTGACTTCCTCCAGATTTGATGATCTGATGAATGCCATTTTGAAAGATTGCTGATGAACTTGTCACTATCTCCTATTTTTCTGAAAATTTGTGAATAGCCATGTGGTTTATTTAATATCAATGTTTCGGTGTGATTAAAACTCATTCCAAACAAGCTCTGAAGTGACACTCCTGAAACAAAAAGATATTCATGATTAAGAGAATGCAGTTTGTTTGCAGAAAACAAACTGGACTTTGTTAAAAATGATACCGCCTTCAAATGGGGTCGTGTTTACGGTGTTCAAGAGAAGAGTCCATATGAATGTACTGTAGTATTCACGACCTCGTAAGTGGAAGGTTTCTGAGAGCTCAGAGTTTACGAGTTGTGACGTGTTTGTTGACATTGCAGAAATGGCGGAGGCCATGGAAGTTCATTTTTCGGTACATAATAAGTTAATATATTGTAATTTTAGTTGTATATTGTTTTTCTTGTAATTTTATGATATGTCTGAGGAAAATGTTGATATTCCCAACGGCCTCATCTTTTTCCTCTGTCATTGTGCCTTTGCACTTCCTGCATTATGTTACCCACTTGCTAGTTTGCAAAAGTGTTAGCCTCTGTGGCTTCTAGATGCCAACAGTAACGCTAATATTGCTGTTGCTTAGCAGCGGTATTCTCACGACTTAACACCAAGCTCACTAGTTACATTTGAAGGCACCATAAACATGCTTATCGTGCCACATTTATAAATATGTTTTAAAGAATTTAACACTAAACGTGTTTCTTATGGTGACATATGTTTCAGTTTGGTATGAGATTTTACATTTAACAGAACACTGATCAAAACGTTTTTTTTTTTTGTTCTTTTTTAGCCACTAGCCGCACAATCAGTTGTAAACACAAAAACATATAATCAACTTGTTTTGTTGTTATGGTGAACATGTTTACCTGTTAACACATTCAGCAGTCATGCAGCAACATTAGCATTCATTCAGAGTCTTTCCACATGATGAATGTAAGTCTAATATTCACCCTCTTGTTGCTCGTTTTTGGCATCCACCATCTCCTGAGTAGAATGTCTGGCTCTTATGCTGCTAAATGCTGACAAGCCAGTTGCAAACAATCATTGAGTAAAGACATGTGATGTTTCGTGTTTCATGCTGTAGTTTTTGTCTGTACTTTAATGCACAAAGTCTTACCTGTACACTACACACAACAAATGTAATCCTTATGTTGCCTTATTAAACTTCAGATACAAATGTAGACCACAAAGAGATGAAGATGTACTGTATGCCTCTTTTTGTTTCTCTGACTTTCTCTGACTCTCTCTATGATGGCTCTTTTAAGAAGCTCAGACAAATCCTAAACAGTCCCAGGAGGCAGCAGATCTGCCCTTTGAAGACAGAGAGTTGCACCATGGGTATCCCTCTAAATACTGTAAACACCAGATCCTAGACGGATGCGAGGTGCAGCGAGAGCATTCATGATGTATGGCAACGCTGTAACAACATCGCAAGTAATTACAATCTCTGGGAAATTATACCCTCGCCAATATAACAATGTAATTATGGGAAGGTAGCGTGGGCTTTTGTTAACTTAAGTATGGTGCATGACAAAAAGAAAGTTAATGAGTGTTTGTGTGTCTCCTGTCTGATTCCAGTTGCTGACCTGAGCTTAAAATGCAGGCACCCACAAAGCAATCAGGAGAGTGTCTAATTGTAATCACTGTTGGCTCATACATTATTATACGTATGTAATTATGTTGACGAGTGACATATAATTTCCACCTCTACATGAAAAATGACTGTCTAGCTCGATGCTTCATTTAGGCTTGAGCCACTCTTAGTAGCATTAAACTGGAATTTAGGAGTGACCTAGAGATACTGTCTATTGTAATGAATGTCCACTTGAGCAAGGCCATACAGCTATTATGGAAAATTTAGTCTGAAGCCATGTCCCATTTTGCTTATTGTAATATATACCTTGTCACCAGAACCATGCAGCAATGCATTACATAATCACTACATTAAACACAACTTGATTTGGGATTCACAAGCTTATTTAAAAAGCCTGTTTTGTGTTGTTTAAATGTGTGAGAGAAAGAGAGAGCAAACAAGAGTGGGTGATGGGGAAAAGCCAAAATGAACACAAACCGAAACAACTGTTGGTCCATATTTAATTGTGGTAACTTGTTAATTGATAAAATCTTGCTTTAGAGATCAAGGAAGTTACAATATCCAGAGACACAATTGTGATGCATCACAATTATCAAGCATGTTTTGATACAGACTCCTTCCAGACACAGTTGCATCACTTGGGAGTATTGGCCCACCAAATTTGACTTGTGCTAATCTAAGACTCAACTTAAAACGTCTTGTCTATCAATGAGATGCCTCCTGACTCTCAGCTTTTCAGTCATTGTCAGTTATTCTCGGGCTGGGTATCGGTACTCAATACCTTTAAGGTATCGACCGAAATAACCCGGTAACCAAGTATCAAAACTTCTCCAGTCAAATGATTCCTGCAATCAATCCTTTTTGTGTCCAGATATTGAAAAAAAAGACTATTTTCAGAGCATGTGAGCAGAGTAGAGCGCGAGAAATCGTTCATCAGCTCTGTGTGCGTTGACATGAATAGTGACCGCACAGTTGGTGTCGTGTCTCTGTTCATCTTTTCTCTCCATGCCCTTAGAATACACAATCTATAAGCTTGTTCTGTGTATTAATTGTTAAAAAACACAAACACACACACAGCAAGCGCCGCCGCTCAGTCCTCATCTCTGTCTCAGTCAGTCCTCAGTCCAAAACTCAAAATCTATTGAAAAAAGATAGATGTAATAATTTCCAAAATTCACAACATGTTTTTATCTAACAAAATATGCTGCTTCAGTCCATATTTACTGCCATTTAGCCTTTCAAAAACAACATTTTCACTGCAGTCTGCTCCCTCTACCTGCACACAAAGGACGCACCTGTATTAACGGGGCGGTCTAGCAGCAATCAAACAAAACTGACGAGACTGGCTCATTTTATCTGATTAATCGCTTTATTCAAATTGAGAATTTTTTACGAGGTATATTTTTTTTAGGGTCATAAATTATGACAAGACGTTTCGGTGTGATTAAAACTCATTCCAAACAAGCTCTGAAGTGACACTCCTGAAACAAAAAGATATTCATGATTAAGAGAATGCAGTTTGTTTGCAGAAAACAAACTGGACTTTGTTAAAAATGATACCGCCTTCAAATGGGGTCGTGTTTACGGTGTTCAAGAGAAGAGTCCATATGAATGTACTGTAGTATTCACGACCTCGTAAGTGGAAGGTTTCTGAGAGCTCAGAGTTTACGAGTTGTGACGTGTTTGTTGACATTGCAGAAATGGCGGAGGCCATGGAAGTTCATTTTTCGGTACATAATAAGTTAATATATTGTAATTTTAGTTGTATATTGTTTTTCTTGTAATTTTATGATATGTCTGAGGAAAATGTTGATATTCCCAACGGCCTCATCTTTTTCCTCTGTCATTGTGCCTTTGCACTTCCTGCATTATGTTACCCACTTGCTAGTTTGCAAAAGTGTTAGCCTCTGTGGCTTCTAGATGCCAACAGTAACGCTAATATTGCTGTTGCTTAGCAGCGGTATTCTCACGACTTAACACCAAGCTCACTAGTTACATTTGAAGGCACCATAAACATGCTTATCGTGCCACATTTATAAATATGTTTTAAAGAATTTAACACTAAACGTGTTTCTTATGGTGACATATGTTTCAGTTTGGTATGAGATTTTACATTTAACAGAACACTGATCAAAACGTTTTTTTTTTTTGTTCTTTTTTAGCCACTAGCCGCACAATCAGTTGTAAACACAAAAACATATAATCAACTTGTTTTGTTGTTATGGTGAACATGTTTACCTGTTAACACATTCAGCAGTCATGCAGCAACATTAGCATTCATTCAGAGTCTTTCCACATGATGAATGTAAGTCTAATATTCACCCTCTTGTTGCTCGTTTTTGGCATCCACCATCTCCTGAGTAGAATGTCTGGCTCTTATGCTGCTAAATGCTGACAAGCCAGTTGCAAACAATCATTGAGTAAAGACATGTGATGTTTCGTGTTTCATGCTGTAGTTTTTGTCTGTACTTTAATGCACAAAGTCTTACCTGTACACTACACACAACAAATGTAATCCTTATGTTGCCTTATTAAACTTCAGATACAAATGTAGACCACAAAGAGATGAAGATGTACTGTATGCCTCTTTTTGTTTCTCTGACTTTCTCTGACTCTCTCTATGATGGCTCTTTTAAGAAGCTCAGACAAATCCTAAACAGTCCCAGGAGGCAGCAGATCTGCCCTTTGAAGACAGAGAGTTGCACCATGGGTATCCCTCTAAATACTGTAAACACCAGATCCTAGACGGATGCGAGGTGCAGCGAGAGCATTCATGATGTATGGCAACGCTGTAACAACATCGCAAGTAATTACAATCTCTGGGAAATTATACCCTCGCCAATATAACAATGTAATTATGGGAAGGTAGCGTGGGCTTTTGTTAACTTAAGTATGGTGCATGACAAAAAGAAAGTTAATGAGTGTTTGTGTGTCTCCTGTCTGATTCCAGTTGCTGACCTGAGCTTAAAATGCAGGCACCCACAAAGCAATCAGGAGAGTGTCTAATTGTAATCACTGTTGGCTCATACATTATTATACGTATGTAATTATGTTGACGAGTGACATATAATTTCCACCTCTACATGAAAAATGACTGTCTAGCTCGATGCTTCATTTAGGCTTGAGCCACTCTTAGTAGCATTAAACTGGAATTTAGGAGTGACCTAGAGATACTGTCTATTGTAATGAATGTCCACTTGAGCAAGGCCATACAGCTATTATGGAAAATTTAGTCTGAAGCCATGTCCCATTTTGCTTATTGTAATATATACCTTGTCACCAGAACCATGCAGCAATGCATTACATAATCACTACATTAAACACAACTTGATTTGGGATTCACAAGCTTATTTAAAAAGCCTGTTTTGTGTTGTTTAAATGTGTGAGAGAAAGAGAGAGCAAACAAGAGTGGGTGATGGGGAAAAGCCAAAATGAACACAAACCGAAACAACTGTTGGTCCATATTTAATTGTGGTAACTTGTTAATTGATAAAATCTTGCTTTAGAGATCAAGGAAGTTACAATATCCAGAGACACAATTGTGATGCATCACAATTATCAAGCATGTTTTGATACAGACTCCTTCCAGACACAGTTGCATCACTTGGAGTATTGGCCCACCAAATTTGACTTGTGCTAATCTAAGACTCAACTTAAAACGTCTTGTCTATCAATGAGATGCCTCCTGACTCTCAGCTTTTCAGTCATTGTCAGTTATTCTCGGGCTGGGTATCGGTACTCAATACCTTTAAGGTATCGACCGAAATAACCCGGTAACCAAGTATCAAAACTTCTCCAGTCAAATGATTCCTGCAATCAATCCTTTTTGTGTCCAGATATTGAAAAAAAAGACTATTTTCAGAGCATGTGAGCAGAGTAGAGCGCGAGAAATCGTTCATCAGCTCTGTGTGCGTTGACATGAATAGTGACCGCACAGTTGGTGTCGTGTCTCTGTTCATCTTTTCTCTCCATGCCCTTAGAATACACAATCTATAAGCTTGTTCTGTGTATTAATTGTTAAAAAACACAAACACACACACAGCAAGCGCCGCCGCTCAGTCCTCATCTCTGTCTCAGTCAGTCCTCAGTCCAAAACTCAAAATCTATTGAAAAAAGATAGATGTAATAATTTCCAAAATTCACAACATGTTTTTATCTAACAAAATATGCTGCTTCAGTCCATATTTACTGCCATTTAGCCTTTCAAAAACAACATTTTCACTGCAGTCTGCTCCCTCTACCTGCACACAAAGGACGCACCTGTATTAACGGGGCGGTCTAGCAGCAATCAAACAAAACTGACGAGACTGGCTCATTTTATCTGATTAATCGCTTTATTCAAATTGAGAATTTTTTACGAGGTATATTTTTTTTAGGGTCATAAATTATGACAAGACATTTGAAGCTTCATTCTCAATAGAAGCTTTAATTGTAAAAAAAAAAAAAAAAGACATTCAGTAGCCTACAGCCCTAATTGAAATACAACGCAGCTTGTTTCTTTTTTTAAGCGAGCGGTGGGCGATTTCAGTGGAGCGGCTTTGAGCTGGGGAGCGGGCAGCTTCCATTCACATGATGGGTATAGAAAGAAGTACTGTATTGGTATTGGTGTCACTTAAAGGGTACTGGTATTGACACTGGCATCGTCATTTTTTAAACAATATTGTTGATAAATATTGGTTCTATTCAGCAACTGAAATACCAAACATATGAGATACGGTATATATTTTATTTGACCTATTAATTTCCTAAAGTCTATACTTGTTGAAAATTTCAGAAATTTATCATTCATTCTCTACAGGGTCCTGTAAATGCTTTCATTATTAAATGTGGAGATATATTAACAAAATATGCATTGAGAGAACACTGGCAACGCCTTTACACTTTGTGACACATGGGTCAGATTTCATTAATGTTGCAGCACAAAAACAAAACGGGCAGTTGGCAGTATTTTCCACACCTTCATACCAGGGAGAGGTGACAGCATCCTCTCTGCAATAGGAAACAATTGGTTTTACAGTATATGTAGTTTAAGTTTTAAAAAAACACTAATAACACCACTGAAATGAGTTAAAAGTCTGGGTAAAGTAAAAATAAATATGTGTTCTGAGTTTGTCACACCAGAGAAAAATGTGTTATTATCAACCGGCCAAATTTAATGATAAAAAAAATCCCCAAGTATATAAAATTAGGTCTCAAAATTGTGAAAAAAAATAAATATTAAGCAGTATTCTCTGCTCTGAAATGCTGGGGGCGTGTCCGCTGAAGGCGCTGATTGTGCAGTTACAGTAACTACACTTCTTGTTGGCCATCCCACTGCTAGGTGATACTTTTGCATAATGTGAACGTGACTGCAGAGCATGCGCATCAGAGACTTCCGCCTGTTAAGCCGGCTAACTTCTAGTTTAGCTCTATGCTAACTTGACGATAAAATAATTCAATCGTCCGGCTCTTCTAGACTTTCCAAATGTTATTGGACCAAATTGATCAAATTCTGAAAGTAAAACGAGTCATTTTGTGGGGGTTCTGATGCGCGAAGCAATTTGTCCACCGTTTTACAGCCGCAACAGTAGCGACAGAGTATGATACGGCGGAGCCTAAAGCCTAGTTTATGGTCGCCGTAGTGAAGCTGGTGCGAATTGCGCGTGCCAGAAAATTACGTCAAGCATTGGCCAACCGGGATCGCCACTACACCACCGGCTGTGGTAAGAAAGTGTTGCAACTCTAACATGTACAGTATAATGTGTTTTGTCATAAACTGGCTCAAGGAATGTGACAAAAAGGGAGTCCACGCAAAGTTATACGTAAAACCAAACACAATTTATTAAACTAAGGTTAACTCAAATGAAAAATGGAGTGTGTAGATCAGCAATGTCAGCAAATGAATGTAGTGCATGGACGTGTGAATATGTGATGTGGAGGTGTTGAAGGTGCAGAACCAAACAAAGGGGATGCCGAGTGGATGAGGCTGCAGGACGGGAGAGAGAATTAACACATGGGGCAGATTTTATAGCCTGGAAGGCCCAGGTGAGCTCAATCAAGCTGAGGACCCTCCTTCATCAGCACAGACTTTAAATTTATCAATTGCCTCGAGTTTTTTAAACACTTGCTATACTACAATATCACAATTAATTTGAATATTTTTTTAAAATCCTACATACAGAACCTAACGTTGCGTGTCCTTTGAAACCCCTCATTTTCTCTTAGCAATCTACAGGAATTATGTAGAACTTATTTCTAAATATGAACATGAGACTGGACGCAGCAGAGACCTCAGGGAGAACGCCTCACTCCAGCTCTGACACGTTTGAACACATAGCACAGCTTAAGGCCAAACAGCAGCTATAAAAAGCTTTCCTCCCTCACCTGATGTACAGCATCAGTACTTCCACTGCAGCCAGGGAAGCTTAAAAGAATGCCCACAGATTGCTATAAGCTTGGAGCGGGCCTCTGTGTGTACCGTAGATGTGCACACACACTGGTTGGGTTGTGTGTCTATATGTTGTTATGAAGTGCAGTGGAGCAAAGAGGCCTTATCTAGCCCTGAGGTGTGAGTTAAGGCTGGCAGCTACAGAGGGGGAAATGACTTGAAGCACCTGGACACAATGTCAATACTGGAAAAAGCAAACATGGTCCAAGGGTTATATATTGTTAACCATGGGATGCTGTATATGACCAGTGTAGGGTCTGTGGACACATGCTTCAGTTGGTACACTTCAACGTCTCTCTTCTAACCTTTACCAGATCTTAGTGTGATAAGCAACCTAATACTTAATAATCAAACTGAGCATGTGTGATATTAGGAAAATATTGCCCATGATATGAATCTATATTTAACGAGTTTCACGGAGCCCGCTCATTTGTCATGCCAAGTAATAAAAAAATAAAAGTTTGATAACAATCTGAAGTTCAGAACTAGCAGAACGGTGGCACAGCAGTAATTAAATTGAAGGTTGTTTTGAGAAATATAGAAAAATGAAAGTCAGGGTCCTTTTAATAAGCGTGCACATGAACTCTAGAAAAGCTGACTTCCAACATAATTACATTTTGTAATTAGGAAAGGGCTTCTGCCCAGATGCATTGGACGTGCTGCATCAAGACAGATGCTGTCTCTAATAAAGAGTGGGCTGATGGGTATTTTCAGCGAATCTAATGATACTTTAGAGGTGATTTCGGATTGAATAGTAGAGATTGTAAGAAAGAGAAAAGGAGTGGTAAACATTTAAAGTTAGGATTAAAATGTAATGCCCTATGAGCTTTTTGTTAAAATGCAGAAAAACAACATGACATATCAGTTTCTCTCGTCGGAAAATGACCCACTAATCCTTTTCTTTTGTATGTGTCCAGGATGTATCTGGCAACGTCTACTTACTGCTGCTAATCTTGTGCCTAGCTTTAGATCGGCATGTCTATTATAAAGCCTGTTGGCTATTGATTTTTACCACAGTGAGGGAGTGTCGGTGTTTACTCATCTGATTGGACGGCGGATAGTGACCCCCTTTCACTTCCTCTGCCATGCAGATAAGATTGGCAGAGTGAAGGGAAGGAGAGAGTGAATGTAGGAAGGGAGGGTAAGTGAGCCTGTCAAGTACAGATGTGGAGCACTTGAAGTGGGAGGAGGAGGAGAATGGGTGGAGGGAAAGGGTAGTCGATAGTCAGACACAACGCTACTTCAAACAGCTCCGTGCTGCAGACCCGATCAATACATAGATATGTCAAGTTAAGTTGTAAAGCCATAGAATGAGAGGCAGCGCTGGGGGTGAGGGGAATTGAGATGTTCAGGGGCCTGACATATGAATAAGAATATAAGAAGAAGAATAGCCCATTGTCAAGAGGCAGTAAATATTAAAGTGTCCCAGACTGAGGGAGGTCTGCGAAGTCTTACAGGATAACTTCTTTAAAGCCAGGTGATGGAAAGTACCGCTGCTCAGTCAAACATGCGGTTCTGGGAATCCTTTTTCACTTTCCTTCCATCAAAAACCACAAAGTCAGAGTTTTACAGTGGGTGAACAATTCAGAATGTATGGAATGACTGTTTATATGTCACCTCAGTCACTTCACAGTTTGTTGTATTGGTGAAAATGTGCAGAGACGGAAGAACCACAAATCCTTTAGCTCAATCTTAGCACAACACAGATGCTTCAATACGACCTTGTAGAAAGACGCACATTTCCTAAGTTTTGCAGGGCGAGTGCATGGGAAGATAATCCAATCACACACATTTTGTAGTAGGTCAAAGTTCACGCCGTTATTCAATATTTCGGCTCAGTTTTAAAGCTAGAGTGAAGATACTGGCGTCATATGAAAAAAGAAAACTAAGGAATCCATTGGTACCAACTATGTCATACTAGCTTGTCGCGAAGGAGGCTAAATAACGTTCCAAAGTTATGCTAAATTTTGGCAAGGAAAAACTGTCATGGCGGACATATCTCTTCTCTTCCCATCTAGACAGCCTGTGGATAGGACGCACAGACTGACAGTCTTCATAATATTATTAAACTGATACAATTTGAACAAAATATCACAGACTGAGAATATAGAGACTTGAATATATGTCCAAAAGAATGTATGTCACTTTATGATAGGATGAATGAAAGAATACACTTCAGAAAGGTATATATTAGGGCTGTCAAAGTTAAGGCGATAACGCGTTAACGCAAATTTGTCTTTAACGCCACTAATTTCTTTAAGGCATTATCAGAAAAAAATCTTTCGGAGGCTGTAACGGTCTCAGTTTTAGAGCGATAGTGAAGATACTGGCATCCTATGAAACTAGAAAAACCTAAGAAATCCTCAACCATGTCATACTAGCTTATCGCGAAGGAGGCTACATAACAAATTTATGCTAAATGTTGGTGAGGAAAATCTGTCATGGCCATATTCAAAGGGGTCCCTTGACCTCTGACCTCACACACTGACCAATCACATGCAGGTTTGGGCTAGTCATAGTCAGACAGCTGTTGTTGCCTGTTTGGCTCGAGTTTGCCATGTTATGATTTGAGCATATTTTTTATGCTAAATGCAGTACCTGTGAGGGTTTCTGGACAATATTTGTCATTGTTTTGTGTTGTTCATTGATTTTTCCAATAATAAATATATACATGCTTTTGCATAAAGCAGCATATTTGCCAACTCCCATGTTGATAAGATTATTAAAAACTTGACAAATCTCTCTTTAAGGTACATTTTGAACAGACAAAAAATGTGCGATAAATTTGCGATTAATATTTTAATTGATTGACAGCCTTAATCATTTGATGTTATCAAAGGACCATTCCAGTCGTTTTTGTATGTTTCAGTCCTTGTACTACACATCACATACGCTTAACTTTATTTTCCATTTTAAACATTGATTTACATAATCTATGCTTTACAATTTTCCTCAAGCATGCTGCTGTGTAGTACTTTAGACTTCTGAATGTGTTTTCTTACCCTGCAGGCAGCCACTGATTTCAGTTAATTGTATTACTGATGAACATCAACTCGCAGATTTGGCACTTGAGTCAGACAATTCATCACAGTGAAGTACATGTCTGCTTTTATTAGTCAAAATGATGTTATTAACACGTGATAAAGCATATCATATATACTGTTGCAGTAGGGCTGCCCAGCTCTCGACCCAGTATACTAAGTATACTGTATGAGGCAGGGTATTGTTATAACTGTGTGAGCATGATATACTGTTTAAGTAAAACATAAAAAAAAATCCAAGCTGTCAAACCAAACTGCAAAAGATTCCACTCTGCTGCACATTTCAGGGGACACCGAGGGAAAATTGAGATGCTATCCCTTCGTGTGATATCTACTGACATTTTCCACATCTGCACACCCTCAGAACCGACCCTACAATAACCACAGTCCCTTCGGTACCAACCATCAGTCTCATCTCCCTTCCACTCATCTCAAACACACACTTGTGCATCCCCATCTGACCCGTAAGCGTCTGAACATCCCCATGGCCTTCACTCAGCTGCAGTCTCAACTGCTCCTACGCAGTCTGAGTGCTTCGCTCTGTCCTGCATGGAGGGAAAAAACGAGCCACCTATATCTGCTGTTGTGCACACAATTTGAGATGACAGGTTAAGTGGCTTACCTACCCTCTGGGGCTGCTAATACAAGGAAGCAGGACCTACAGATATCTGAGATGGTACAGTGCCTTGCACGTTGGGGGGTGGAGGGGAGGGACACAGAGTCAAAGTGGTGAGGGTGGAGTGGTAAGGTGGGGAAAAGAAGTCCAAGATCTTTTCACATGTTGTCACCCACAAACTGTTGCAGTGGAGTGTATGAAAAGATTGTTATGTCGTCTCTCCTCAAGGTTGTTATTATCCATCTGCAGAGTGAAATGTCTGCGGCCAACCAGCTAACCCTAAAGCATGTTACATGATTCACTACTGTATGTTGGCGCTGTCAAACAAGTAGCATTCAACCCGATAAGACTTGAAACTTTACTTGGACTTGGAAAAAATTACTTGTGAACATCTCTGCTTTTTAGTTCATGAAAGTATACTTTAACTTATAGTACTTAGCCAATGATTTATGTATTACATAAATTACAAAACTTGATTCATATCAAAAATTCATATCAAAACATCATTTTACAAACTTACACGCACTTTAATAGGCTACTCTATCAAAAAGTAAGCACAACTACAAGCCAAGTATTCTTTTCTGTAGGCCTATAAGGCAATAATACTTATTTATACTTTTCTTAAGTATATCTTGATCAAAAGATTAAGTACAAGTAGGCCTATAAGCCAAGTATACTTAGACTTTTCTGTATACTTGTCAGTATGAGCAAAGTATACTTAGACTTTTCTGTATACTTGTCAGTATAAGCCAAGAATACTTAGACTTTTCTGTATACTTGTCAGTATAAGCCAAGTATACTTAGACTGTTCTGTATACTTGTCAGTATAAGCCAAGTATACTTAAACTTTTCTGTACACTTCTCAGTATAAGCCAAGTATACTTAACCTTTTCTGTATACTTGTCAGTATAAGCCAAGTATACTTAACCTTTTCTGTATACTTGTCAGTATAAGCCAAGTATACTTAGACTACAAGTCTAAGTATACTTGTCAGGTCAAGTCAATTTTATTTGTATAGCCCAAAATCACAAATCACAAATTTGCCTCAGGGGGCACATACTTGTCAGTATGAGCCAAGTATACTCAAGTATACTTTTGTTCAGTATATCTCTGACAAGTACATAAAAAGTCAACTGAAAGTATACTCTTTTATTTAAGTTCAAAAGAAGTATTCTAATAGCACACTTGAATAATCTCAATTTTGGTAAGGGAACTCAATAAACATTTTACCATGCTCCAGCATATTTTTTTTGTTATAAGATTAGTATATCATATAACAAACATTTGCAATTTTATAAAGTGTTGGGTTACAGATAGTGAAGGTAAGGGATGTTTGACAGGAAGTCTGTGACCCTGTGTGTGCATGCCACTTTTCAATGATATTTGGAGTGTTTGGGGTCATTTGCTACAGTATATGTTTCGGCAGTCCAATATATTTGTCAGTAGCTAGCTACATTGTGGCTCTCAAAGGGAGGTTAGTGGTTTAAGTCATATCAGAGAAGTCGGTCAACAATGTCAGAAAGAAAACACAAATAGAGTGAACCTCAGTGTAGCTGGTGGACAAGATCTGTGCAAAAACATCAACAGCTTTCAACGCCTGCAGTTGTACTGCCAGTTACCTTAGCCTTGGGCTACACACTTCAAAGTACACATCTCATAAAGATGAGTGACAAATGGTGGGGTGTGAACTTGACCGACTTAGCAGGAGGAAGGCATGACTGGCAAAAATGCTCTTGCCTCAAGGTGAAAGGTTGCATATTGTTGTTTGAAATAGTGGCAAGTAGCGTAAGAGAATCGTCTTTTTATTTGTGACATAGTTGGATAAGGGAGCTATGCGGATTTAACGAGCTTTTGAATTTCAGAGAGAATGTGAAAGTGCAGCAGAAGTGGAAGAGGAGATGTTGACGCAGGTTGTCAGGACGTCCACTCGATTTCACACCTGGATGGATATGTTCCCCTTTCCCTGGTACGAGCCAACTAGATTGACCCACAGCGGTGATATCATCATCCACACTGCTGGCCACACTGAACCTAAGCCTCTTTCACCCAAAGGTGGAGATAAGGTCTCGTATCCTCTAGTAATATGTTTATATAGATATAGATTTTTATCGCCAGCATTTGTGAAAAATACTGCTCTTCGGCACATTCAAACAGTATTGTCCTTGACAGTACGATGGGAATTATTATGCATATGTTCTTGCTTGAATAGAACAGACAAACAAATGGGACAGAAAACACAATGTCCTCAGCGGAAGCAAACAAGTGGCAAAAATATTGTTGAAATATTGAATTGCTCTATTTAAACTCTTCGTCTATCTTCCCCAATTTGCATGTTTGTGCATATTTTGGTGAATTCCTGCTTGCAAAACAAGTACATATGTTGAAGTCAATATTATTCATGTTTTTGCAATAAAACAAGAAAAGTCAATGCAGAATTAGATTCTTTGCCACAAAAAGTACTAGCAATTGTGTCAATCGTACTGTCAGTTGAGCAGTTTTCTATTATCACTTTGACCGAGGTAAAGCATAACTGAAGCAGCAATATCTCTGCTCTTGTACCATACTAGCTCATGATCTTTGACCCTTCCCACCACTGACTCCCTATAATCCCACAGACCTGTAGTCCCAACATGTTGTCATCCCAACTTGTCACATACCGCCGCTTTGTCACGCCAATTGGCGTCACTTTAGCTTCAGGCAACAAAACCACTTCAATCAGGAGAGACCCAGTATCGATTGAACAATAATTTATTACATGATGCATGAAGAGAAGAATAGTGCAAAGTCTTTGGTGATTAGGCTCCATCGTGACGTAGTATATAAAAGGGGGTATTGATGCCGTGATGAGATTAGGTATATTCCCCCCTTGGAGTCTAGACACTGGTGGTGGTGGTGAAGGGAGTACTGAAGATCCAATGAAGGGATGTGGAGCAGGTCTGGGCACTGAATATGATGAAGACTGGAGGTGATGGGGGGGGGGGAGGCGGGTTGCATCGAGCCGTTCTGAATGAGAACTGACGCAGCAGAGGAGAACAGTTTTAAAATTGATTGCAACGATATGATTGGCTCAGAGAGAGCATGGCAGAATCTGTTTGGTTATTAAGAATGAACCACCCACAGTCAGCTGATAGAGTAGGAGCCAGTAGAGATAAGAGAGACAGAAAGGTTGTGAATGAAAGAGTGTAAAGAGGGTCTTCCTGTCTGAACTTTCGCATAAGCTTCATTTAGTTAGGTTTAGGAAAAAACTACATGGTTGGGCTTAAAACTACTATGTATATAACGTGAAAATGGGACTTGACGTTGTGAACATGGGACTCAAACAAACAGCTGAATCCAATCCAATCCAATCCAAATTTATTTATAAAGCACATTTAAAAACAACAGAAGTTTACCAAAGTGCGGTACAATTAAACATAAAAACCATAAAAACAACACAATAAAACACTAAGACCAATTCAAAACCAATAGGACATTAAAATAATAAAAGCGTTAAGACCAATAGGAAAGGAAAAAGGATTAAAAAAAGGCAACTCTCATGCCGAGCCAAAAGCCAAGGAATAAAAGTTTTTTTTTTTAAGTTTGATTTAAAAACAGGCAGTGTGGGGGACAGCCAAACATGTGGAGGCAGAGCGTTCCAGAGCTTTGGAGCTGCAACTGAAAAGGCTCGGTCACCCCTGAGCTTCAACTTTGACCTTGGGACAGTCAGAAGCAACTGGTCAGTGAATCTGAGTGTCTTTGATAAAAGATGTGGTTTTAAAAGGTCTGAGAGAAGTTGGAGCTTGCCCGTTTAACGATTTATATGTTAATAATAAAATCTTAAAGTCAATCCTAAAAACGCACAGTTCAATGTCACATGAAAGTGAAACTAACGCCTGGAACACAAACAGCAGTCTCCTTGATGAAAACCTAGTGTTTGTTGGGCTCATCCGCCATCACTCTCACCCTCCCTGTGTGTCTCTTTCGCTCTTTAAACTACGTCACCACAAGCACTTTCATTGAGCGTTTACTATTGCCATAGATGGGTTTACATTGTCGTTAATTGAAAGTCTGGTGAGTTTCATACCGCCGCTAAAGGTTGCCTTGTGTGGTGGTATCACACGCCAATGGTCGTGACAAAGCCTCGGTATTTGACGCCCTGGGAATGAGAACGGGCCGGCTATACTGCATAGCCATTGACTGTGGAAACTGACACTGGAGCACTTGATGGCTTGCAATGCACCTCGTAGCTCTTTGCTTGTGCTGGCTCTCGACCGCAGGCAAAACAGTAAAGCAAACACACAGATGAAGCATTTGTCTGCAGCCCCTCCTGGATTGTGTGACAGGCAGCAGCGGTGGGGAGATTCCATCAACCTGACAGGCTGCTTCTTGCAGGAGAAGAGTTAATTGCTGTGGGACCGGAGCAGCCTTCAACATCCATCAACAAACCTCCTTCCAGCTCTGCGGGGTTGGAGGTTGGGTGAAGTATTGAGAGGGGGGGGTTACTAGAGAGGGCCATAGAGGGCAGAGAGATGTGGGAAACATCTGATTTCCTTTGACATCTTGGGCAAATAACCTTCACAACAAAACACTGCTGCTGAACTGCTGTCCATTGTGGGCGAGTTGGGTTTCCGAATCCAGACTGGCAAATTACGGAGCAACTACTAAAATTGCACCTGTGAATTACACTATTGATCCATTTTGTCAGCAAACAGGCCCCTTAAACCATTTGTCAATATGTGAGTGTGTCAATTCATGATATCATTTGTGAGTTTTGGAATATTTGGTTTAAATGGTGGCAATAATAAGCAGCCTAAAGATGTATTTTCATGATTAAAATATATATAATATATAATATATATATTTTTATAAAACGGTCACTATATCCTGACAGTAGTGCATGAGACAGGCAATCTGAAAAAAAATCATGTGCTTCTGTGTCGTCCGGTGCTCCCATCTGCAAGGGTGAGTGGCAGTAGGTCAGTCCGTAGGGACTTGGCTTAGGAACTGGAGGGTCACTGGTTCAAGTCCCCGCATGGACCAAGTACTGAGTGTGAACTGGTAGCTGGAGAGATGCCAGTTTGCCTCTTGGGCACTGCCGAGGTACCCTTGAGCAAGGCAAGGCGCTTGTCAGGAGCAGCCTTCTCTCTCTGAAATCTCTCCATTAATGCATGTATATAGGTCCTGTTTGTGCACGTGTGTGTATTCCAGGCCTGTGTGTACTGTGTTAAAATAACAGAGTGAAAAAAATTGAATTTCCTCTCGGTCAATAATAACGATCAATAAAGTGCCTTAAAAAAAAAAAAGATTTCACTGACTGGAGGAAAACATGCAATCAGAGCTGAGCTGGAGTCTTGCTGTCTCTGAGCAGCAGTCAATCCCAGCTGACATTGACCCTGGACCCTGGACAGGTTGCCAGACTATAACAGGGAAATAGAGACAGACAACCATTCACGCTCACATTCACACCTACGGGCAATTTAGAGTCAACAATTAATCTAAATGTGTTTCCTCAGGAGGGTGGCTGGCGTCTCCCTTAGAGATAGGGTGAGAAGCTCAGTCATCCGTGAGTGATGACCAAAAACGTGTTTTGTGAGGTCACAGTGACCTTGACCTTTGACCACCAAAATCTAATCAGTTGATCCTTGAGTCCAAGTGGACATTTGTGCCAAATTTGAAGAAATTCCTTGCAGGCGTTCCTGAGATATCGTGGTCATGAGAATGGACCAGACGTACGTACGGACAACCCAAAAACACCTCCGGCGTTATGTGAATTTGTTTACCAGCATGTTGATGAAAGGTGTACTTTCAAAGCTTTACTTTTTTGTGGCTATTTCTAGTCCTTACAAGTATTCAAACAACCAACAAGTGTAACTACAGCTCTCTACACACACTCATAAGTAGGGGAAGTTTTGAAGAGACCCCAAGAAACATAATGAAACATTCAACACCCTAAAAATGGCTACATCATTGACAGTGGAGGGCTTGTAATATTCACCAACAAGGACCCAGTGATACTCAAGCATACAAAATACAGCAATTTTGATGAGGAGCAGAGGAGCAGGGCGATGGGAACAGACCGTCCTTGTGACTTCAGAAATAAGAGGAGGGAACGGCAGAACAAAGAGAGCGTTGCCAGTGAGAGAGCTGGAGAAAATATGCACAACAGAAACTTTCTATTACCTAGCAAACCAATTTCATCATTTACCTCCTTACCTAGAGTTCAGTCCCACTTATGTTAAATAGCAACACATAAGAGGGAAAATGCACATGCCACTCTGCTGACTATTTGTTGCTGTTAAAGTTAATACAAAGTGGCAGTGGACCAACAGGATGAGAAAGTATGGAGTCAGTAGAAATGTAATACAGTCTATAAAAATACATCAATAAGCTAAGACAAAACTGAGTCAGTATGAATGTAAGGGAAAAGTTAATGCCATATCAATGGACTATTGAGTAGCACTGCAGTATAGTTTATGGTCTAGAGAAATATCTTTCTTAATTACTTTACGTCTTAAGTTAGTTATTTAGCACCTTCAAAATAAAAGGATTTGTTTTTTTGCCATAACTTATTTTGTAGCGTGTTTGGGACAGTAATCTTTCTTGATGAATATTGAGTGAAGTCACACAATGTGTTTCTTGTCCTATCATGACAATAAAGTATTTTCTTTAATGTCACGTTTGTTCCCTACAGACTTGATGTCACTCAGGATCAGCAATACGCAGGAACTAGCAAAAATTGGCCTGCTTACAGCTGGAACAGCTTTTGCCAAAGTGCATGTGTGATTTGGACCACACTGCAACCTCGACAACGATAGCAGTGCATGTTGTTTTGTTTTTTGAGCAACTCAACAGCTTACACTATGAAAGGAATGGCTTCTGGGCCAATTTATTTTGCCAACTATCATGCTGATAAAGGGTATTTCATGCTAAAGGATGCTCTCTTCTTATTTATTGAATGGGAAGCAGATGAAAACACATTATAGCATAGAGCCTTGGTTCTCAATTGCCAATGGGATTTTATTTTCACAAAATTGAATAAGAGCGATTCCAGACAACCCAACATCTTTGTCATGATCTTAAATTGATAAAAGTTCCATGTATTCTGTTGTTAGCAGTGTTGGGCAGTCAGACATTATTTAGCAATGCATTACTGTAATGTGATTACTTTTGCTCAGTAACACTTTGTGTACGAGATTACAATTTGAAGTTTAGTAGTTACATTACAGTTAATAATTCCAGTAATGCTCCACTACTTTTTCATCCAATTTGACTGTTATCAGACCATTAAATAGGCATTATCAGTCACTAAGCACAATAGATGCAGGTCATTAGGGGCCTACTATGCCTGCTACGTTGTTAAAGTGAAAGTGAAACTTAAAAGCAACATTTCTAGCATGTTGTAAAACTGAATGAAACTTCACGTTTTGAACACAAACGAAAAGGCTTCTATAGGTTTAGGCAACAAAACTACAAAAAACAGGTTTCACACTGTCTACACTAAAGCGCCTGACTTCTGCTTCTGCTCCTGTCAGAATTACTACGGTCGCTAGAGGTCGCTGTCGTGTTCTTTTATACCTTCTTTCGGTCATCGACCATGTGAATAGATCATAAATCTAGTGGGTGTAGTAGGCCCCTATTGACCCACATCTACAGTATGAGCTTATAGTTACTGATGATGCTTATTTAATAGCCTGACAACAGTCTAATCGGCTGACTTTTTTATATTTTTGGAGTCAACGTGTTTGTTGTCTTGAAGAAAAAAAAAGAAAATGCATTGATTGAGATGTGGTGGTTTAATGTAAATACATTCTTGCACTACTAAATCTGTCCCCTTGTTCTCTTCTATTGCTCTATTATATAGGTTCAACTGGGGAAGCTTGAAGATGATTTTTACTGATGCAGACATCAAGCTTTTAGTTTACAGGCAGTTCTTATTAAGTCTCATTAAATGTTCGATTACAGTATATATTGCGCTACACTCTTTCCTCATTCAGTTCCTGCCATGACCCCTACTGCCCTCCCTGAGGAGGTCTACAAATAAAACGTAAATCACTTTTTGTTACCTTGTGATGAGATGATTGTGACACCTCAGCAGTGATTTCATTAGAAACCTATTCAGGTGGCAGATGAGGGAAAGCCGGTAGGCAGAGTTAAAGGTGTCTCTGGTTGTAATTGATTCACCTCAGACGAGCAGAAAGAAGCGTGATAGTGTGGGTTCATCTGATTCTGATATTAATTAACTGGTTTCTCGTCTCTTATCCAATTATCTCAGTAATGGAACATATTTATACTATAATGATGAACTTTTGTTACAAGTAGTGAATGCTAATTCCTTTACAATGGGTGCTGAAAGCACCTCAGTATCCTCACTTTCACTCCTCCTTTCTTCCTTCCTTCCTTTTCCCGCTGAGAAGCCAAGATAAGCGACAGCCTCCGTAGCATCCATATCTTGGGCCATCGCTGCTTTGCTGATGTGGACACTAAATAAACTGGTAGCTTTTAGCAGATGTAATCAGAAAGATGTAGCTGACCTGATGGAGGAAGATAGCCAGAGGCTGCTGGCAGGTTGGACCACACTGCTGGCTTGCTTTCATTTCAAAGAGGAATGAAAAAAGTAGTTCCTGTACCACTGCATCTCTGGCCTCACTATACCGTTCTCTTTAAGAGTTGCTGTTTTCCCCAATTCCTGTCTAGACAAGGTATGGCGGCATATTAGGGCCACTGTAGGTACAAAAATAATAATGATAATAATACTAAATTATGGAGCCGGGGGAGGGGGTAATATTCAGAGAAAAAAACTCTGAATTTCTAAAGTCGTAAATTTACGAGAAAGAAACTCAGATATTCTCTGAGATTAAAGTGGCATATTTACCAGAAAAAACTCGCAAATTTGCGAGAAAAAAAGTTGAATATTCTTTGAGATTATTGTCATAAATTTACGAGAAAGAAAAACTTCTTTTATTTTGCCTATGGGTTATCAGATAAATCCTAAAGTTTGCTGTTTCCGATGTCCTCTCTGACGGACGGCCTCTGAGCGAGGCAAAGGTCCTGAAAGATACACATACACATTTCTTTTCATGTTTTTCTGTGTTCTTTTATGAACATAAATAAATACTAATATTATAGAAGTTACAGGAAAGTAGACACAAACAACTTATATCTTTGACTACATGAAGGCTTGTCTTTTATTTTAGCACAGTTAACACTAAAAACCAACCGTTGAGAAGACGTTACTCTGAACACACTGCGTTACCATAGTTACACACTGACGTCAGTGTGAAGGGAAAAACAACACTGAAGAGGCACATAACATAACTGCTTGTATTGGACCACAGATTATGGTGAATTACGTCTTTAGAGTTTGCTTGGGAGAGGGACGTCTATAATACCCTGCTGCTGCCACCACGACTCGGCCTTGGATAAACAGATGAGAATGGATGAATGGATGTATGTCCTTAGAGCTCACTACAATATATTATATTTTGCACTCTGAGGCTAACTTTACTGCAGGGTTTAACGCTGGCGTCTGTGGTGTGATGATGAGGTTGATCCAGCCTTGCAATGTGAAGCGATGTGGTTCCTTGACAAAAAAAAACAAGAAGAAGAAGAAAAACAGTTTTTTCTCGCAAATTTATAAATATGTAATCTAAGAGAATATTTAAGTTTATTTTTCTCATAAATTTGCAACCATTTTCTCAACTTGCCACTTTAATCTCAGAGAATATAAAGTTGTTTCTCAAAAATGTACAACTTTAATTTCGGATTTTTTTCCCTGAATATTACCCCCCTCCCCCGGCTCTGTAATTGTTTTTTTGTTTTTTTTACCTACAATGACCCTAATCGCTGTCGTAAGGACGAGTACATGCATGATATCGCTTTATTTTAGTGATCAGCCACTGAAATGCCTCTCCAATATTAACTGAGGGAAAAAAAGCCTATCCTTTCCAGTAGCTACAGGCCATTTTTTGCTCAAGGTCAGGCCGGAGCTGTTATAGTCTACACGCTTTATTTTACTTGATTTATCCAGAGACAGTAGACAGACACCTTTTAGGAAGACTTTGCTTTCATATTACATTCACCTGGACAGCAGTTGGTGTACAAGAGGAAAGAGCTTATTCACTTTTGCCACACAAACCTCCTCAGATGTATTTGTACTGGCAATGTTCCACTGCTCTACCCTCTGGCTTCCACTTAGCATTCTTGTGCCTTTCAAACACTTATTTTCAAGTAACTTCTGCCAGTATCGTCCAGCAAAAAAAAATTGTTAATACCAGTAAAATAAACTGAGTTTGCTTATACACCAGAACATTACAATGACACTTTTGCTATTTACCAAGCCTGCGTTGCCTAATAATTTCCAAGCGGCACAAAAGATGACATTCATTCACTTCTCACTCCATTATAAGCCACTTAATATTCCATGCAAACCTGGCATTTGATTTGATTGAGAGGCTGTCCACCAGCGCTAATTGGTCTGTAAACATTTGAGCAGACACTCGCAGAGTGTATTGGTGAACGTTAAAGGTAGCTAGCTGTTTCATTCAATGCCCCCCCCCCCCCACCTGCCCTTTCCTCTACCACTCTCTTTCCACAGGCTTGGCTCTTTAATGTATTTAATTGTCAGAGTAAAAATGTTAATTGCATTTCATTATGTATAATTTATGTAGTTTCAGCCGAGGGATTCTTTAATATCTAGCTAATTTGAATGGCATCACCGGGACCAGCTGCTGATTGTGTGGGCACGCTCAGAGTTGATCTGTCAATTAAGACGCAGTTATGATAGACAGGTTGTGTTTTTCACACCTCTCTCCATTTTTAAACTCCTCTCAGAGGTTTGTGTCAAAACACAATGTTGGCGACAGAAAACTCCATGTAGCTCAGTTTACATTATGTTTTCTGCACTTTGCTGTCACTCGTACACTTACAGCAATTTCCTGCACTGTAATTATCAACTAATGACCTTATTCTAAATAATGAAGTATTCAAATTAAGCTTATAAAACTAATCCATTCAATTTTCCACTCACATATAAGTCAAACAAAGGTTGAAGAAACTCCAGTGTTGAACATCGAACATCTTTCTACACTACTGTGCCTCATCTTTGTATCTATCTCAACCCGTTCTCACTCCCAAGTCGTCAAATACGACAGCTTTGTCGGTGGCCCTATGTGTTAAACTAATGACGCGCTACTTGGCCGTAGTTATGGCGGGCGTAAAGGAGGAAGTCAGGTGCTGTAGTTGTCGAGTTGGGAGTGAGTCTTGGGAGGCAAAGCTCTCGATTTTACCAGTCCATCTACGTTCCAACCCTCACCTATGGTCATGAGCTTTGGGTGAAAGAATGAGATTGTGGATACAAGCGGCCGAAATGAGCTTCCTTCAGGACTTTCACCCAGGAGACCGGCTTTCCTTTCTCGTGTGAAACTTGACTAATTTTTAAGTTAATGTTTGAGTTACGTAACGTAGCCTATGGTAACAAAGGTACTTCCTGTAATCCAAACCACAATCTCTTCATAAACCTAACCAAGTAGTTTTGTTGCCTAAACCTAAAAAAGTTGTTTCCTGTGAACACGGAAGTTTATTTAGAAAATGCATGTAACGGGTGGAAATTGAAGCGCAAAACTGACGCTAGAGGGGTTTTTAGAGCGTCATAGTTTGAAGCGTAGGGCTACTGACCAAGCTGCCGTATTTGACGAGCTGGGAGTGAGAAGCGTAGTGTAGTTCTATAAGTGTAGTGTAGAACCTACTGCAAGAGCCACAGTGCTGATTCACTGCTTCACTGCATCTCAGGTCAGAGCTGTGAAAAAACGGATGAACATGTAACTGCATACGTATTTTCTAATCAATATTCTGCATATTTACTTTAGATGGTACTTATAATTGTTACAAGATGAACAGATAACTATGTTTTAATGTTCCCAGCAGTATATCCTGGTAACTCAATATACTGATTTAGTCCTTAATACTACTGTGTGCAAACCTTATCTTAACAAATACATTCCTGGATGAGTAATTGTTGTATGTGTGTGTGTGATTGATTACTGTGTGTAGCCTGTATTTTTGAAACAATGTATTCAGTACTTAATAGATTTTATCCAGACAAGAAAAGGATAGCTACCGTTTATACGAGTCAATAAGCTGGAAAAATGGGGATTTAATCACCACCAGTTCTTGGTTATTAAAATAATTGCAGACATCCATGGGGTGTCTTTACAATCTTTGAAAATCTTGGACAAAAACAAATAAGGTACCATCATTGCCGCATTTTAAATAAATACAAGATTTTAAGTTTTGCAAAAATGATTGATTTTCATTATGTAAAGCTTGTGTTTAAATGGACTTGCTCCTCAGCCATTCTGCAAATACATCAAGAGATTACAGAGCTGCAGCAGATCCACCACAGCATTAATCTTTTGCTCAGACATTTTTTTTCCCTGGAAAGTCCTGGAACTTGTTACCTGATCACCGGAAATTTGCTACAAACCTGTAGTCGTGTTTTTGAGGGCGTTTTCATATCAGGTACGATTGATTGAACCGTTGTTGATAAACTTTCCAACAATCAGCAACTCTGGTTTGGTCGAAAGAAACTTATTTCACAGCTCTACACATTGTTTCCTCCGCTGAGCTGAGCGGCTCTCATTCTTCGGAGGCAGACCATTAAATTAGCTAAATAAAATAATAAACATCGCCCAAAACCATCGCCTCCTAATGTCTATATTTTATGGAACCTCTCGCAAGCCTTCCTGCTTTATCACCCATTCAGAGGATGAGATCGGTGCATCGAGTACGGATCGACGAACCGTGCCCGAGTACGGTACGGATCATTCACACTAATCAAACAAACTGACCTTTGGGATCAAGTGTACTCGGACTCGGGCCCGGGTCGCTGATGTGAAAGCATCCTAAATGTAATATTTGAACATGTTTTCTTGTATCTCGCTGTATTCTGTTTAACCTTCTTTATACCTCACTGTTCTAATCTCTTAGTTTCATAAAAGTCCTTCTAGAGATGGGTGTTGCAAAGGAGCATCCGCTATAAACACTATGATGCTTACATCGGATAGCTGTTTTCAGTTTGTCTATGTATCTGTACCTATCAAATAAACCATAAATAAGTAAATCGTGTCACATTTTGCCTCTGTTTCTCCCAACAGCTTGCTGCCATTACTGTGACCCCGGAATGATCAATTAATCTATTATTGGACATCTTTAAAAAATCTTAAATATAACATGTACAGAACAACACTATAATAGATTGTGTATATATAATCATGTTCCATTTTATATGTGGCGTTTAGCGCTTGTGCACTCTGTAAAGGAATCTATATTAGAGGGAGAGTCCAATGCACAGATAGCCTAGTGAGTGAAACCATTAAAAGTCAGCTACAGCTGACAGTACAGCAAGAATAAGCGAAAATGAACAAAGCATGTTGGACTGTAGTTTAGAATGAGGGTTGGAGATAGGGGTGGTGGGGGGGGGGCTCCGCTCTTCTATCTCTTCAAAGGGGCTGGAATACTCTAAAAATATCTCCCCGGCAGCTAATCAGAGAGAGACAGGCGGTAGCAGCAGAGATGTTTGTTGTTGTTAGGCTCTTTTGGCTTCAACAAGCAGTACCATGATGCACTGGGGGAAAGGGCCTGGACACGTCTGAGCGCTTTGATCAATAGGGTTGCAGTCCCTCTGAAATGCAGCCTGACTGGAGCACCAAAGAGTTTTATATCCACTGATCTGATTGCGCTAAGGCAATGGGATAGGGAGTGTTCGTATGCAATACTAAAACAGGATCTGCAAACACATGTAACAGGATGAAGTTTGAGTGGCATTAATTGGAGAGCAGGATGGAAGCCTATGACAATACATTCACTCATCCATCAGCTTGGCTGATGAGCCTCACTTACTGTGGGAGGAGCTAAAGCATCAACCATTAATAACTAGTTTAGTGGCTCTGGTACTGCAATCATCCACAAATTATCCGCAATTAGCACTCTACCAATCAGTTATGCTCTCCATGGTGTCTCTCTCTCTGACGTCCTTTGAAGTCGGCCTTTCAAGCTTGCAAACATCAAATCAGTTTGACAAGGCTGCCCCAGTCCAAAGGCTCATCCAAATTTGACTGGTTGTAATATGGCTATCTTTTGACAACTGCCGTGACCTTTGTGACCTTCAGTATTTCACAGTCAGGTATACGCCTTTTGACTGGTGGTCCTGATGAACTCATAATATCTGGAAATACCACTTGTTGACAGCATCACACTTGCCTAATATTCTAGTACAGGTTGCCACGAGTCAATACATCATGTGAACTGGACAACTGTAAAAACCACTGCAAGCTGTGAATAGTCAGAGCCAAGTATAAATTCCACAAAGGAGATGATGAGGGAGAAAAATGTGGATGTGTTGTGGAAATGATCCAATCTATGCAGCAAATAATTATTCCATCAATGCTGCATAACCATTAGCCTACTCTAAAGTGCTCGGAATTATGATACTGAATGAATGAATGTTTTTGTGCTGATTTGGGCCTATCATTTTTCTTTAGAAATGTTTGCGCATCATAGACACATGCAATTTTCACCAATTTGAAAGTTGTGTGCAAGTGCTACCGAAGAAATGTGACCCCAAACAGCCTCATGGCGGTGCTATAATTAAAGTTCAACTTTGAGAAGTCATAACTGGCGTAAGTCCGATTTACACGAAACTTGACATCCATCTAAACCCACTCGACAAATTTGCTTCAAGAACCACATCTCCTCCTAAACCGTCTAATTTGTATCAATGTTTTTGTGGATTATTACTGAGCCAAGCTTATCAAAAGCTTGCATTTTGAAGATACTGACCAATGAACTTTAAAAGAGCATGGCTCAGCACATAAATAGACCTAACACCACAACCGTCGGGCCAATCTTCACAAAACGTGCGAGATATGTGTAAATAAGTACTTGTAATATACCCTGAAAGTTTCATTGAAATCGACATACAAATGCAAAGGAAATGGGTGTGGCATAACACAAGTCAGACTATAAATCACAAATTTATTTGTCAAATCATTACAAAACTCACAGGATATGTTTCACAACACTGTTGAACCATGCATATAAAATGATTATTGAAATCGCCCAATAGGGGGCGCCAACAGTTCCAAACATGTGCATGGGCCTGGCACAAATTTGGCCATAAATTAATGACAGTTTGTCCAAACATAACCAAACTCGGTGGATATTTTTAATTAAGCTGTTGAAACATGTCAAATGTTTTTGAAATTGACCAATTGGGGGCGATGGCGTTGCCAAAGAAAGGCGTGGCCCGGCACAGATTTGGCCGTAAATTAATCACCTGTCCAATCGTCATAAAACCTGTTAGTTATATTTAATACAGGTGTCGGAAATTGTCAAAGGTCAAGACCCCTCACAGCTTTCAACTTCCAACGGTCTGTGTTGGCTTGAACTCCAGAATCGCCGCTTGGAGCTACATTTTATCATTTAGTCTTATACCAGGCAGCACACTTTTCAAGTTTGAGCATGCAAGCAACACAAATGACTGCAATCATTTATGCAGATACTGTTAACTAATAATTTACAGTGCTACTCAATAATATGGCCTATAAAATAAAATAGCGTCATGGCAACTGTTTTGTACTGCCTTTTAATTTCTTTACTTTTTCCCATTCAATAAATCCACTTATATAATAATAAATAAGAGGAATTGATTTTTACATCGTATTTTGCAAGTTCTCACAGTAGCAGCAACAGGAACCAATCCACATTTTAAGATTTGTTGTTTTGTACATTGTAGATATTGTGTCTTTTTTCCTGAGATTTGCGCTTCTAAAAACATGAAAATAAACCTGGAACATTGACACTTCTGTGCAGACTTTGGACACACGTCGATATCCTTTGGTGGAAAGCAGTCATGGACTGTTGTCTCTCAGCTGCCAACATGATGCAGGCTTGTCAACGTGCAAGTTTTTTGGGGGCCAGTATTGCAGAAAACCTTAATAGAAATTTAAAAAGTACTTAAAAGGTCTAAAGAATTACATATATAATGATATTTCTCATAATATAAGAAGTCACAGCCATGGAAGAAGACACTTTCAGGGAAGATCTGGTACTGTACTCCATAGCTATCTCCTCGTATAGCCATTAGTATAATGTTCTTGTCCATGACCATTCTCTTGTCCTCTTTCAGGTTGAATGACACTTCTAAATTGCTCCACTGTAAGAGCATCCTTGGGCCAGCAACAAAGGTGAAGGCGTGTTTAGAAACACAGAGAGAGAGAGAGAGAGAGAGAGAGAGAGAGAGAGAGAGAGAGAGAGAGAGAGAGAGAGAGAGAGAGAGAGAGAGAGAGAGAGAGAGAGAGAGAGAGAGAGAGAGAGAGAGAGAGAGAGAGAGAGAGAGAGAGCACTTAATACCCTGCATCTTGAGCCAGGCGCACACTTCCTGAATCCATTAGGGTGAATGGGCTTACTGACTCTTGGAGGAAACCTAAATGTAGTACTGACTTGTCCTTACGCTTTCAGCCTGCTTGGCCTTCGGCTGACTGCAACTGCAAGTGGATGAAAAAAAAAAGAAAGAGTAAAACCACTCCGGAGCAGTACAAGCCTCTGGGTTGCCTAGCTCGGCTCCTGCATGTGTAGTTTAAGATAGCCAGAGGGTGACAGTGCTCAGACACTGTGGAGACACGCCAGAAATTGCAGCACTGTCTCACCTTATTTATAATCCTACTGCATAATAAACGGCCTTTGCATTGTGATGCTTTACACAAAAGGCAAGCAGCTGCAAAATAAATCAATTTACTAGGTTATTTTTTCATTTTTAAAAAGAATCTTGTAATTGGTAATAATATATTATGATTATTCTAACTAGGGGTAGTCTGGAAGTATTACATATTATATTGGGCTTCTGCACACCCAGGTAAACCCACGCAGGTGATTTCAATTACTGTGCCTGATTACACATCTTCTCAGTGCTGTGCAGGTGGGACATATTAAACCTCCAGCACTCTTATTGGTAAATGGACTCCAGTGACCTCACATAACTCCAGCATAGCTCCACCCACCTTCAACCTCAATAGAGGTCTAATCAGCCAGAATAATCCAGTACACCTGTGTACGTATGTGCAGAGTCTATACAATCCAGTCATTGCTGTTTATTTCTCATATAACAAAGGTTCCTTCTGAGCTACATTAATCTGTAATCAGAAATGTCATTTTATCCTCTTCAGTTATATCATAATAGTTCATTCCATGCTTCAAGTAAACAGATAACATGCTTCCTAGATTTTTCCCATCTTGGTCCAACATACAGTTTGTCCTTACTGTAGTGGCTTTAATGGAGTAACTAATGCCGATAAAGACGATTTTGGGCCCGATTTCCCCCCTCCCATTAATTGTCAGCAAAGGCCCGATTTTTTAATGATTCTAAAGATTATCTTTCTAGATACTCTTGTGGTGGGAGGAATGTTAAGAGTGTTTTTTTATCCCCCGATCATCTCTGAAGTCAATCCTGGCCAAACCAATCTCAAATCGTAAATATTAAACGTTCAATATTTACGATCGGATATCCTGTTATGTGTGGGGAACGCCGAGGACAGCTAATGACGCAGTCACCTGGGAAAGAAAGATAGCCAATTGAGAACCAAGCTGACTGAAGCGGAAGGACAACCAACGCCGTCATTGCGGCCGTGGCTAATGCATGAGCTAGTGCAAAACACAAAGCATAAGGAAGCAGTAAGATGGACCAACTTGTTGATTTGTGGCAACAATGCCAGTGTTTATTTAACGTGTCTCCATGACTTCATCCATCCTTTGTGAATTTTCAGTACAAAATAGTGCAAAAACTAACAACGCTAATTCTTCCTGCAGGTCGTCCACCATGTTTGTTTATACTAAAGTCAAGTTGGATCACGAGAGATTTTGCGAGATTTCAATGTTTTCTTTAGTTGGGACTTCTGTTGTTCATGAATGAATCTGTTAGTGTGTGGTGTGCTGTTTTGGTCAAATCATTGGTCACCACACACTATAGGAACAAAACTGTTAAATCTAACATAACATATCGTTATGTGTGGGGTCTCTCATATTTTCAACATCTGTTAAGATTTGAATAATCTTTTAGTGTGGGCCATCCTTAAAGCTAATCAATCTAAAAGGATTTCATTAGAAATTAAATTTAAAATGAAAAATTCTGGTCTGAAAGTAAACAAAAAGTTTAGATCCTGCTATCACTACAATCTTGAGAGGTCAAGACGAGGACTAAATTACTTTCAGCTGCTTTCCAGTTCTTACTGGAAACTGCTTCCCTATAGACAATACTGTAGGCTCACGTCTGATCCACCATAACAGGTAATTGGAGCATGAATAAGGGAGATAAGAATGGATCTGGCTTGACATACCACCTGCAGATTGGCACAGAAACTGATCCCTTAAGGCATGTTTTTTCCTGTCTGTCTGCAGTTATCAACAGGTATTGTTTTAATGAGGAGTGAGCCGCTGTGGCACTATGGGAGCGTCTCGCAAATGTTTGAGACGGAAAGTAAGTTATAAAATGTGTGCATAACTACAAGTAAAGAGTGGAAAATGTTTCAAGTGAAAATGAAAGTCATCCATTACAATACCAAGATGATAATGAATGTCTGGTCATGGCGTAAAAATCTGTGTTCATTTAAAGCAAGTCTCTCGCTTAATAATGGTGAAAAAAGAAGAATCAGTTGTGAATTAGATCCGAACCGGAGCCGGGACTTTCTCCCTTGCCCTAATTTCCAAATCAAAGCCGCTCTTCAAGCATCTGCTGATTCATAAGCCAAGAATCCATTAGTTCAGGGCAAGTCCATCCCTATCTAAAAATACCAGTGGAGCCAGAGTAATGCGACTGAGTCCGAGCCAGTATCCTCAACCAGAGGCAAATTACACTCAACTCTTTGGTCAGAACATACAGAAGCAAACACCGTTGTGGCTAATTGTAATCATCTCAATTAATTGCCAGCATATATACGCCCCTCATTGGTGGGATGAGTGATTATGTCGTAAGTGGGTCTGCCCCGTGGTGCACCAGGCATCCAATCTTTCCCCATCTAATTATATGGGGAGTTATCGTGTCCCTAATGACTTTGCGTGTTGCCTACTCCTTAAGAAGCTCAAAGATAAAGGCGAGGACAAAATGATGTAAAGCGCATTATCGTTGGCAATGGACTCCTGGCGGCATTACTTTAAATAGAGCTTGATTCCCTCTTTGTAGCCGGGCTCTTTTGTGAGATTCGAGAACAGCGCTAATGAGTGCCCACACTCTTGATTTGGAATATGCCCAGTCTAATTTCTGCACAGGAGGGAAAAGGCAGCTTAAACGAGGGGGAAAAAAGACTTCCTTTTTCTAGTTGATTAGAGTAAGAGGAATTTGTGTATGAATGCTGACAGACTGAGATTGCAAGATCTGAAGTGGAGGTTTGCGGTTAATATAATATTTCATCGAGCAGTTTGAGAATGTAAATGACTCACTACATAAAAGATGTAAAGCTGGTGGACGTGTTAAGAGTTCCATTCGGGTTATTGTTAAACTTTCATATCGTCAAATTAGAAATGTTTCAGTGACCTTATGTGAGATCCACAATTTTGCTGTAGACTGATCTTAAATAAGATACATTTTCTTAACAACTTAAAACTGACACTTTCACAGCAATTTATTAAACTGATTTTACATTATCTACAATATGCACATTTAATATTTCTCTCTCTCTCTCTCTCTCTCTCTCTCTGCATGTATTACCTTTTGCTACTGCAGCCTTTACATTAATCTGACAAATATTACGGACTTGTTACTCGGTTCGACCTTGTAAGATTATTGTGACTTTTAAGTTAATTTGACTCGGATGTTCATTCAGACATAAGACTAACATGATAAATTGCCAGCAGATTAACGCAAAGAGGTTCTTGTCTGATGTGGGAATTGTTGTCGGGAATGTCAGAATGGTAGTTTAAGATGCTAAGAAGTGCAGCCGGTGCAGCTGCACAGGTGCACAGAAGCTGTGAGGAGCCCATGTAGGAAGGGGATTTTTTGCAGTCGAGTACAGGTTTCTCTTTTTTATTATGTTCCATTTAAGTGGGCCAAGGACCTGGCATTGCTCATGCTGGCTCATTGGAATGGCTGTGACACTGAATAGAACGGGACCACAATTAATGTTTTCAATTACACCTGTTGATGCCTTCAAATGGGGTCGTGTTTACCGCGTTCACTAGAAGAGTCCATATGAACGCCCTCCTCTTGTGGTGTTCACGACCTCGTAAGTGGAAAGTTTCTGAAAACTCAGAGTTCACGACTTGTGACGTGTTTGTTGACGTTATCAGAAATGGCGGAGGCCATGGAAGTTCAGTTTTTGGTAAATAATTATTTAATATATTGTAATTTTAGCTTTATATTGTTTTTCTTCGTAATTTTATAATAGGTCTGAGGAAAATGTTGATATTCCCAACGGTCTCATCTGTTTCCTCTGTCAGTATGCCTTTGCATTTCCTGCATTAAGTTACCCGCTTCTTAGCTTGCTATATTGTTAGCCTCTGTGGCTTCTAGATGCCAACAGTAACGTTAATATTGCTGTTGCTTAGCAGCGGTATTCTCACGACTTAACCACTTGAATGCCAAGCATATCACGTACACAGCTTTCCATGTTGTAAACACGAGCTCGCGAGTTTCATTTGAAGGTACCATGTGTTTACCCTGCAATTACGACAGAATGGCTGCTGTGAAAAGAGCCTATTGTTACCCGTTATGTACCTTATATTACCTCTATATGTTGGAAAATGCACACCTACTGTAATCTGTGTCTGTGATAACATGTGCTGCCATTGAGTCCAGGGAAGGCTGTTAATTTAACGTTGAGTTGAGTTGTGTCCGTGCGTTTGAGAGCGTGCGCTTGTGTTTGGGGCAAGAGCCCAAGAAAAAATACATGCTGCTGTCCAGGTACATTGCTACCTCTTGTCCTTTAGGTGTAAGTATCCTTTACTTGAGGCTCTCCTTTGTTGGGCAATTTGTTTGTTTGTCTCCCCAATGTACTAATTTGTGAATTCCCCATTTATTAGACTGCAAATGTTATATTATTGTTTTTGAATATGGTCTTTTAGGTGGGTGACAACGTTTTTTTGTTACGTCTGCTCGGCTTCTCTCCTCTGTCTGTTAGTCTGGTGCTTTACTAGATTTAGTTGCTGTTTTGACAGAGCCTCAGATTTGAGAGCCACAAGCTTTCAAGGCTTTCCTATGATGTTTGCACTTCTTGTCTTTGGACTCAGTGCTACTTAAACACTCACAATTACTCCCAGTGTGTGCTGGTGGGCGATACCAAAGAAACAGTGTGAACAGTGTAAATGGGCTTCCTGTAAACCTCAAAAACCCAGCTGCGCAGTCGATGAAAGCTAGTCACCTTATCTACTCTCATGCAAACTTGATGTAGTTGTCCTATGAATGTATGTGTTCAGGGAAAGGCTTGCACTTCCTGGACTTTGATCTTGATGCAGGTGACTTCCACATATCTTAACCAAGGTCAAATGTGCAGTTCTCCGCAAGCAGTTCAAAGCTTCCTAAAGAAGTTCAACGTTTTCTTCTCTGTAAGGTGTGAATGACCCACAGAGAATAAAATGTCTGGGGCTCCTCACCAGGTCAACCAACGACGCTTCGTGGATGAGTGTTGAAATATCTTCAAGACAAAAAGAAGCGAGTCAAGTCTCTTTTGATTTAATACTTCTAGATATGACAGGCGAACAAACTAAACAGGGAAAAAGCAAAGCCTGGGTGAAGGTAAAAACACAGCTACAGCGGAGATTGATCTATAATTATAAGGTTCTCATGCACACAAGAAATGTTTTGTTTTGTGCTACATGAAGGTTTCTTTTTTTCTTCCTGAAGATAAGACATGCCTCTATGTACTGTACACAGAGGTTCAACCTTCATCAGAGGGCATGTATCAAGTGTTGTGGGTGCTGCAGACTGTATGACATTAGCTCTGCACAGATGCTGCCTTTGTGTGCAACATGACAAAAGCAGATTGAAGACAATAACTAGATTCCCCGTGATTCACCTTTCTTTTTATTGTCAGCTTCACAGGCATTCAAGACAAGAAGTGCTCTACTGATGCCCTTTCAACAGTTCAACACACACACACACACACACACACACACACACACACACACACAGACACACACACATGCTTTACCTTGAAGTGATGCATCTGAAGCAATAAAGTGACCAATTTAACACCCTCATCTTCAACGTCTGCCACTGGGAGATAAAAGGCAGTGTTGTCAACATTACTGCAGACTGGAGCTAATAGCCTCCTAGCACAGATGAGGCCTTTGTCCCAGTGGGCCTAACATGAAAGTAGTAGTTTTATCCATAGTATATTCCTAGTAAGGTCAGACGACTGCATGCATATAATGTAATACATAAAGAGAGGTAGCCTGAAGGTTAGAGATAATGGTTGAGGAGTGGACATTTGCTTGTTTGAATCCATGACTTGTCTGAAATGTGAAATAGGCCTAGAGATAAGATCCTTAATTCCTTCCTAAGGTAAGCATTCTACCAATTCTACCTTTCAAAGAAGTTATTTGATAATTATTATCTATTTACCAGCAGACACGGAAATAAAGCATATCAATTAACTTTGTGTTCTTTTCCTGGAAATGTATTACATTTTTTGAGGTAAATATTGGGGTAATTTGGTAGTAATTCAAAATAAATTTCAAATAGGTTACTTGCTAATTATCACCTAATTACAATGAAATTTGCGGACCTGTGAAATTAAGTGTTACCGGTTTTTGTTATAGTTTGTTTCCTGTTTTAGTTTGAAAGTCATCTCCTCTTGTGTCTTGGCTGGTTTTACTTCCTGCCTTCGTTTGTTTCCCGCCTGTGGGATTGCCAGCCTCACCCTGATGAGTTCCACCTGTTCACCTCGTCAGTCCTGCTGTCACCTGCCTCTCGTTATCTCCCTCCTTTCCTTGTGTCTTTAGTCTCTCTTGCTGTCCCTTGTCTTTTGTCAGTTCATCTTCGTTGCCACTTGTTCGCTAGTGTTCTGCCAGCCGTAACTGCCTAAACCTGTGAGACCTTCTGTTTGATTTAAAGTATCATCATTGAATGTGCTCGTCTCAGATTCTGCATTTGGCTCCTCCCTGCTTGTGCAGCTTCCCTCAGCCACGGCAGATTTCTTTTTGAATCCAATAGAAATATCTAAATTGACAGATGTTTAAATTGAAAAAAAAAAATAACTATAAGAATGCACCATTCATGCAGCATAAAGTTTTGCTATCCTTACATGGCCTTTTCTCCTCTTTACCCCGGTGTCCCCTACATCCAATTTGATGCCTCCTGAATTGTTAATCAGCCAGTGGAATATTAAGAGCTGCTACTGCTGCTCTGCCGGGGGCAACAATGTGAAACACTAAATACATAAAAAAAAGCTAAGGCCTAATGATTCATTTAGGACGCTATTGATTTGGTGTGCTGTAAATTACAATTAAAGCCCTTGTTTTAGCATTTCCACAGGACTCCTTCCCCCATTTAATGACACTACAGGCCAGCCCGAGATAAGTCACTGTTGCTCTAAAATTGAAACAGAATTTCACAACACCAGCTGATACATCGGAAGACAATGTATTTTTTTCAACCAGTTTATAGCGTCATAGTTTTTGCACAATGCATAAAAACCCAATTTGTCTGCTTGCCTTTCCCTACTGTTGCTTTCCTTTTCTCCCTCACTACAACTATCGCCATGTTTCATGTAAAGAAAGGAGGTTTATGTTAGTATCATCATACAAGTCTGCATTCCTTACAGCCCTATCAAAGATATTGGGTACTCCAATATTCAATCAGAGAAATGTATAATGCAACAAAGACCCACTTTATGCTTGGCATTAAAATGTGTGTTGGATGAAAGCAATTGGATAGTGCTTGACCACATGAAAGCACAGGTGTTAATGCACCCAAAACGCATTGAATACGGATTGTGATCCGCTCGGCCAAACCACCTCTGGAGATGGTCAGGGACACATTTTGACCAAATGGAACACAAGTGTATTATGTAAATGCGTTTTCAATCCACTTACAGCAACTAGGGCGGGCGGAAATACGTAAATCCACTGGACAATGACCAGAAAGACTGACGCCACCGCTCTGTCTGTACTCAGTGTAGACGTACCTCAAAGTTACACTTACGGGCCCTCTCCCCCTAAACGGCGGCATTTTTAGGCTGATGTGTTTACGCATTATACGTACCGCTTCTCCGGCAATGCCCGGCTGCAAGCCCATGCAAAATGCAGCCTCCGGGCTTCCTCACAGCCCTTTCAGACAGAGCAATCTGATCTTAATCGGATGTCAATGTGGACACTGGAGACGCATATTAATACCAGGTGTATATGTAATCAGGTTAAATCATATCTAGATACAATCTGGATACGATATGCATTTTAATGCCAGGTGTAAAGGGGGTCAAAGACAAAACATTAAAGGTAACTCAAGTTCACCTGGAGTCAGATTCAATCTCCAGCAACAGTGCTTTTATATGGCTGGCCATTCCTTTAACAATGTTTATAATTGAGAAGAAGAGAGACGGACAATGTGGTTGTTTTCTGCACTTTAGCAACTCTTACTAGTTTGTCAGGGTGCTGTGAGCAGAGTCAACACAGATATATAAGACATTTGGGCATACGGGACATACGTTTGTCACAAATTACGTCAGCCATGACTGTTGTTGTTGGTCAGTGTGGATAGTTGGGTGGAGCAGATTTATTTGGGGCATTAATGAGAGTGGCATTAAAATGTACCTTTCTGTCTCCTTAAACACTTGAACCGGAGACTGAACACCTGTCTACCCAATTGTTTTAAGGAAATCTCTTTTGAGTGTCAGCTAAATGCCCAAAATGTAAAACATTATATTCCAGTTAAGCAATAAACCATGCAACACGAGACTATCAATAACATCTGACCACTGAAGACTTCCTGGAAATGTGTAATGTTGGCTTTTGAATTCACTAAGTAGAAGATGGCACTAACGCTGTCAGATTTAGCAGTCTGCCTACCCACTGTGACTACCCATGCTAAAAATGTGTGCACTCGGGGGACTTATGGGGCACTCAGGATAAAAGCTTTCATCAAATGGCATAAGTTGAATGACATATATGCTCAATACCTCTAAAAATATCACCCCCAAAATGGATATTCAGAGTGGTAGCACTTTTCAGAAAATGTTCGGCTGTTTACTGAGTTCCTCAGAAAAAATGAAAGTGATCCTTTTGCGTTTTTTTTTTTTTTTGCAGAATAATACATTTGCCTTTAAAACCTTTGCATTTGAAATCAAACCTCTATACATGAGAGACACGGGCTTTCTACAGCCTAAAGATGCACTGATGGGACCGTGTACATTTGTACTTTTTCACACCTTAAAAGCCACTTCACACCAAGCACGGATTTTTGGCCGTAAAATTTGCATGGAAATTTATAAAGCTGATTTTGTTGCTTCTCATGAATGCTTGCAAACCCCTGCGGAACATTGGTGGGGGGAAAAAATATTCGGACGGACCTCGACTTCAGCGGATTACCGCCTGTAGAAATATATGTTTGACCAGTGAAATCCTTTGTTCCAAATGATTGCTGTCATTCTGCATAATAATTCTGCATAATAATTAGCCATGTGCTCCTGTTTTTTGCATGGAGAGCCTGTATTTTTTTGGGTCAATGGTTCTTCGGACAAATGGGCTTTTTTCGGTCCAATGGGACATTTTTCGGACAATTGGTGCTTGGGAATAACAATGGGCCGTCCCCTTCTCAACACTCAATTATGTACGACAAACACTACGACCTCAACAACCAAATAAAGGACAATATATGGCTTGAGATCACCCAGCAGCTGGGATACGATGAAGATGGTAATGTAGCTGATATGCACTTGCTAATGTTATATGTTGGTCACAGAACGGGGCTAGCCACAACAGCTGTTAGTGTTGTCATCACATTTGGGGTCTGATTAGTTTATGTATTGTGTAGTTATCGTTAGCACCTTAGACTCTCTCTGTCTGAATAGTTTTTTTTGGGTGGAGTGGACACGGCACTATTTAGGAGGAAACTCATTGTGAAAATGGAACACGCATGCAAATTTTCTGCATTTCCGCACCGCATTTTCGCATCGCACTGTTGAGAAACGGCGTTTAGGTTCCATGTTTGATTAACTTACAACTGAGCAAAAAATCGAACATCTGCTTTGTCATATTGTCAGACAGATCCCCTCTATAAAACCCCTACATGATTTGACCAAATTCACTGTGCAAGAAATTAAACGAAGCTCTTCTGTTGCAAACATCGACTCTACAAGGGCATCAAGCAAGAAAAAGCCTATGGAATCGCCGGCAGGAGCACATTATATATGCCATAAGGGCGAAATTATGCTCATGTGCAACAG
The DNA here is from genome assembly GCA_916701645.2 of Sebastolobus alascanus. Taxonomy (NCBI): domain Eukaryota; kingdom Metazoa; phylum Chordata; class Actinopteri; order Perciformes; family Sebastidae; genus Sebastolobus; species Sebastolobus alascanus. The sequence goes on along the minus strand of CAKAOJ020000015.1, from coordinate 1,378,791 downwards.
GTCAGGTGGAGCGGTGTGCACTGGCCAATGTCTTATCTTGCTCTGTCAGCGGGTCTCCACTGTCCCTGGGATTAATTGTGTCTGTCCACTTGAGACGGGGATGTCACGCTAGTGTGTGCTCAGCATCCCCCCCCCGCCACCATGTCCAACTGGAAGAGAGGGAGAGAGAAACAGTTGTTTTCTTTTCACTGTGTAACTGCACTGTGCCAAGTGCATATTAGGCCGTGTTTTTCCAGTTGTTATATTTGTTTGTGTTTCGGTTCATAGTTTTTGGTGGGGTACATGCATGGCAGGAGCATGCTGCTAAAGTTCACAGACACATTTACCACAGATTCAACAGCACACGTGTAAAACCTGCACACTAACACAAATGGAAATCAAAGGGTGCTAATTCTGTCGTAACCATGGAAAGACCTCTGCAGTCACAGAACACTACTGATACGAATGATGCAAAAAAAAGATGGTTGACAGATATACAAAGAGACGGTTAAAAGATATTCTAATTTTTTTGTTATTGTCAACAACAATACGAAACCCATGAATAGACCAAAGCCAAGTATGAGTCAAAGCCTGATATATTTTACATTCCTCTGAGACATAGGCCTCTATTGTCCAAAACCACAAAGCCACCCAGTCACACTACATGTTCTTTCATTACAATGAACAAGGACACCGATATAGTTTTGTTGTTGTATTCTTATTCAATCTAACATACATATCCTGTGGATGTAAATAGTCACCAGGGGACCAAATAATGTAATAATACGCTGCTGAAAATAGTCCCCAACAAATGACATTACTGAGCCTTGTGCAGAAATGAAACTACATATTAGTAATCAGTTTTTAAAGATGTATGTCTTCAGTAAGAATATATGGAATGTAAGCTTAATGCCACAAAAAAGGTAGAGAAGATGCAAAGTATTGAGAGACGGACTACTTCATTGTTGTTTTTGTTTTCTTCATGGAATTGTTGACAATAATACAAATGCATTATTAGCCTTTAATGTGCTACTGTATAGTATGGGCACTTGCGGGACCGGCGGAACAATAACAAAGGGACGTGGACACTTCCAGCATACTGTTATAAGAAGACGTGTGTGGAGTCTGTGTGACGTAAAAGCAGGCATTTCTATTTTCACACACGCTTTCTTACTGGTATGTGACGGATCGGGTACTCTGTGTATGAAAATATACGGGCAGGCAGAGGAGATGTCAAATGGTCATGCACACTGGTCATGTGGTTGAGTTTCTGCCTGTATGTCTGTCTTTCTGTGTGTGTGCGTGTGTGTGTGTGTATGCATGTGTGTGTGTGTGTGTGTGTGTGTGTGTGTGTGTGTGTGAGATAGAGAGTGGGGGGTTGTGGGAAGTCAGTGGGCAGACTCCTTGGTGGCACTGCCACAAGAGGAGGTGTAGACAGCTGGCTGGTAATTGCAGCTTGCAGTAATTAAGCCCTGAAAAATTAGCTGACAGTTCTGTAGCTTTGGTGCAGAGTACCACCCCGCTCCCCTTTAAGTTCTCCAACCCCCCCCCCCTCCCCAGCATTCAGGACTCAGCTTGCTGCTGCAGGGTCACTGAGAGCAAACAGCTAGCGTGGCTTTCCCCCACATGCTCCATCAGGAGATGTGAAATTGTGTTTACTTTGCGGCAGACAGACAAAGAAAAGCTCTAGCTCCTCCGAGCGGGCCCCGAGTGACTTCCATTCACTGCTGACGGCACCTCCATTCACAGGGAAGACGGATGCTTCCAAACAGAGACACGTAATTATCTGTTGAATAACTCATGCCACCCATAACCTGGACTTGACTCTGAGGATCGATACTGTGAGCGAGCCACCGTTACATGTGGTCCCAATGCATGAAACTAATGTGTGCTGACCGTCACAAAGCCTCCACAGCAGTCGTTCCCAAAGACTGGCTCGCAGGAGGTTTTATTATGGTCGCCAAATAAATTCGCAGATTTCTTCCATATTGCAATACGCCTTTTTGCCACACGAGAATGTCCGTATTGTTCTGATAATTGTAGCCTATTTATAACATTGAATATGAAAGGCTAGCGTAGATTCTGTTTGTTTTACTGATGAAAGGAAAATAAAAAAACGAGTGCTTGCTAAATGTTTATTTGGTATGGCCTATTAAAACCTGTGTTACATTCATCATACAGGTACATACATGACATTTGACCTCTGCATTTAACCAATCTTGAGCATTTAGGAGCAGTGGGCTGCTGTAAAGCGCCCAGTGAGCAACTTGGGGCTCAGTATCTCGCTCAAGGACACTTCGACATGCAGGAGCCGGAGATCGAACCGCCACCTTTGTGGTTAAAGGACAACCCGCTCAACCCACTGAGCTACAGCCGCCTCGTGAATTGGGAGAATTGGGGTCTTGATCGTTTGTCATTTTTAAAAAGTGGGTGCTCAGAAAAAAAGTTTGGGAAACGCTACTCTACAGACCGCAGGCCTTCATCAAAGACGACTGCTATTGGAAGGTAGAAAGTTAAGAGACTTCGGTCATACCGAATTCTCTCAGGTGCAAATGCCTTTTATCTTGCATGTTGCACAGTTGCCAAGAAATAAAGGTTTATGTACCCCAGGAAATGTTTTTGCTTCAAAATCGATCGACAAGTGCGCTATACACCTCTAATTTGAAAAATCATAATGTAGATTTGGACACTTGGTATGATCCATACCAAACACCAATGTCTCCTCCAGAGATCAGGTGGGTTGATAATTATGCACGTGGAGTTTATTGACACCACACTGCACGATTTTAGGTTTTTCAGATCAAATCCTTCAATCTGTAACCACTAGTCACCATTTGGAAAAGCTAATATGAAGTAAATGAACATGAAAGACATTAAATGGCTATGTGGTGTACCTGTTTAGTATGCAAGGTCCCCCTCAAAACCTGTGACCCCATTCACCACATTGGCTCCTAATGACTTGTCCATTAAAATTTAAATCACACTTTGCTGTCTGGCTGCTTCCACAGTAGGTCACAGAAAGTCAAAACAACACTGTTCTTGAAAGATTATTTTTAAACCTATTTCGTCCGTTCCAAACTCACAAAAAAGAAAGAGTCATCTGTCAGGAAGCCGTGTCATCAGTCTGTTGGATAGCTGCGTAATACTCTATAATAGTCCTCATGTCTCCCGGGGATGAGAGCTGAGTCATATGGACCACCTCTGAACTGCAGGAAAATCAGTCTCTCAAGCTGTTGTCTGCAGCTTTGCAACACTCCAGTCTTCCAACCTTCGTCACAAAGTCACTACATCATAGCCCTGGGGGTTGTCAATGGCTGGGGAGGGTGCACAGTCTCGCCTGTTAGCTGCATGCACTGGCCTTTTGTTTGCCAGCTTTTCCTTGTACTCAATTGAAGCAATTATTCGCTCCACTTGGCAAATTTGTCCTCCTTTCACCATCTGAGTCGACAGATGATTTAAAAGGCACCTACAGAACCTCTGAAAGCCAAAGCATTCCTGATTGGGCCTTTAATTTGTCCAATTAGGCAGCTAATGAGCTAATTTAGAGCTCAAGTGAACCTCAATAATGATGAGCATAGCCGGCCTGGAAGTTCTGGTTTACAGGGCTCCACTAAAAGGGAAGGTGTAGGATTTTTGAGACAAGCAAAAGAACATGGATAAAAGTCCTCTAAATTTGCAGTTACCCTCCTGAGAGAAACATTGTGGTTTGAGTTAAAAGAACCACTTTGTCAGAGTTAGGTAACCTTCATCATCACTATTACAAAAATAAACTGTAGGTTAAGGTTAGGGAATGATTGTAGTCATGGTTACAAAAAAAAATGCTGACTGTTGGTAGGAAAGAGGAAACAAGCAGTAGTCTGTTATCCCATCCAACTACCACGACATCCTTTCTGACTTTGTAGCTCTATAATAGAGTGCTGCAGGAATGAGTCCTAAAACCCAGAAATGAGTTAACATTTTAACACTTCCTGTTCCCTCGTCTGGAAGTCAATGAGTTTTTTTATTGTGTTTTTAGTGTTGGATGCCTGAAATGAGGTCTGTGATTAACACAAGCTTAGGAGATTTTTTTGTTCTACGATATAAAATATATCAGTAAATACCCCACTTGTGACTTTTACGTGTCTTAAAAAAGACGGTTGCTAACAAGTGGCTAAATGAGACGACTAAACGTCATCACGCAGACTCGTCCCCCTTGACAGCACTAGCCAGAAAAAAACTGTGGGTGTGCATCAGAAACACTGGGTGTGACACATGATCCAGGGCCGGACTGGGGCTGAAATTCAGCCCGGGACTTTGAGAAGGAGAGGCTCTTTATGCGAGTGCCCGGAGGGCACGAGAGGAAATTGTTTTGGCAGTTTTAACACTAATACAGCCATCTCAGCTGCCGCCTCAGTATATAGCCTATTTATGAAAAGTTGTGGCTGATCGGGAATTCACAAGAGTGAAACTCTGATGATGTCTGAGTGCAAATAAATGAAGCAAGAGATGACGCTTTCTACTGGTCCCGGTCCCGGCCGCACACAATGACTGCTGATTACTTTTTTTCCTGTTAAATGTGTGTGTAGGGTTGACAACTTCCACTAGAAATATAGAATGGCAGCAGATGGATAGTGGCAGGTTTTTTTGTTTAGTAATGGTGACTCGTTTTGGTAACACTATAACTAAAAATTCATTCTGAATCTGATTTTTTAGTGTGCCAACTGCCTCTCTGGCACAGGTAAACCCCGGCACAGCCATGGCTACGCCATAGCTTCACCGCCTCGTTGTGTATACTCATGCGACCGTGTTCTAGTTTGTTTACAGCAACAAAGTGAGCTTTTTACTTCAGGCGATTGCATTTACGCTTAGAATCTTAAAAGTGGTGTTCATTTGTGAAGATTATCTTGCTGAACAAAACCTGAAAGAATCATAAACATGTGTTTGCAACAGAGTTTATTTTCTGCAGTAATCCAAAACCCAATGGAAAAATCCCATTGGGTATTTGTCGAGGGAACCAGGGCGATGCTAACTTCTGGGTTGGCCTACAAAAATATGTCATCCCTGCACTACTCTATGTCATACTATTTGACAATAGTTTTAATTCCTACAATCACAGTTTGCTGCTGTTCTTCTTTGGAGGACAGTGTCATTTATTTACATGTATCTGCACAACAGTTCACTCAATACTCTTAACACTGTTTTTTTCTTCCTAATAATCATTTTCTTAGACCCACTCCCACCTACAGTAACTTAACCCCCCAACTCCAACCCAAGTTGCCACAAATTATATATACAAAACATGTTCATATACAGAAATTCCGGGCAGCATCTACACATCATCATTTGCACAAATACAAGTTGGGGAGGGAAAAAAACAAGGGTGTAGTCTATATAAAGTCTGACGAGAGTAAATAACTAATGTGTCTGCTTGAGTTGTCTTGTGCTTTGCATGTTGGTGTGAGTGCCTGTCAGGTAATTGGTGGGTGGGGTTTTATAATCAGTGCAATTGTGAGCACCTGATCCCAGTGCTTCCAAGCACTATAAAAAGCTTCTCCCTTAGTTCCCTCAGATGAGCTCTTTATTTGAATTCCGCCTTTTTTTACCCAACTCTCCACCATCCTCATACTATGTTCTGCAAACACTGACTCAAGTTCACCCCTCCCTCCAGTGGCCCAATATCCCAGTGCTTACATTTTGCTTTGTTATTTATGCAACTAAAATCAGACCTGCCTAGCAGAAGGAGTCTTGTGTTTCCTGTACAGAGTGGCAGAAAGCCATTAACACTAAAAGACAGCGAGCTGTTGCAGAATGTTAATTGTCTGGGCTTATGGGCAGATTCAGGTATTATTTATCAGCCTGTCTAATCTATATGCACCTACCGTAGATGGTCCAGCTTCCCTTATGGGATTGAAATGCTGATTAAAAGAAATATAGTAGATGATGTTTGTAATTGACCTGTAGCTGTTGGTGGAGATTTTAATCAGATGCCAGGTACATTATTAGGATTGGGGATTGTAAAGGCCTATCATACTGATCACTAATCATAACCGCTTAATATTCATATATTCATGAATGAATGAAAAATCCCTGTTTAGGTGTCTGTCAGCAAGATAGTGGACCCAGTCTATCTGGTGCTGCATCTGGACTCAGACACTAAATATAATGTGCGCCATCAGTCAGCTGTGATGTCAAATACATCCATACATAAGTGTCAGTGCCGAGAAGCCACAAAAGTAATTGCATTCCAATATGCAACACAATATTTCAATTAATCTGTGTTTTCTTCAAGCACCCTTTTTTTAAATAAATCTGGTGTAAGGGATTTTTTAACGTTAATTATCTTAAAGAAAATAAAACAAATCATTGTTGTTTCCAAAGTAAATTACTGTTATGTCCGTATCACTTGTCAGACAAGATATTTAAAAAGACGGCAAGATACTGTATTTTGCATCTTGCTTCTGAGATGAGCAAACCTTTACCTTTATGCAGTAATAAATCAAAGGTTCTGTCAAATTAACAAAGCAGAGAAAAGGAAAAACAACTGAAAGTTAAAGGTCAGCAGAAGAATGATGCTTTAAACACTCATTATGAATCCACCTGGTTTGCTACCTGGTGTATCTACTTGACTATGATCCAAATGACATTAAACAATACAGTTGGAACTAACACTAATAAGGGACAACTCACCAATGTTACACATGAAGATCAGCTTACTTGTCACAAAAAAAAAAACACTCTTCTTGTGAAAACACTTATATAATGTCTTCTGTGGCTCGGAAGGGAGCTTTTGAAAGTATGATAAAAATCAACCCTGATGATGTCATCAGGTGGGTGGAGTGAAGAAATTACCTTGAATTACACCACACAATTTAAACACCATCACAACTGCCTCTGGATACAGTAGAAGTATAATGTACACAGCTCAGGCTGCAAATCTTGTGCTACACTGAGTGATTTTTCAATAAAGTAAAGCGATGTGTTGTATTTGACATCCTTTACCTTTGGGCAGGTGTTTGAACACAAGAGGTTGAGGCGTGATGTCAGGCCAATTTCACTGCAGTCTTGCCAAAGAAAACAATAACATTGGAGGTGGCCTCTGCCAGCACTGCAAGGCTTTTGTCTTTGGCATCTCATGCCTCTATGACAAGGTTAAACTAAAGAACATTCCCTCCCCTACGTGCCTGCTCTGCAAAATGAGAGTTGACTGGCCTGTTTGGGTTACCAAAGAATTAATGTGGGAAGCCTGAGCAGCACAGGGGCAGGCTAAGAATTCATGACTCGCGCGCACACACACACATTTACACACACACGCGGACTGCGATCCCATTCTGGAGTAAGTGTATATACACATATCTCAAATGCAAGGTACACTATCGGAAGCTGAACTACATAAAAAGGGTAACTTTGGTATTTTGCTATTTTCCCATGTTTTTTTGTGTCTAGCTGACTAATAGGGACCACAATTTCTGAAATTGGTCCAGTATTGAGCGTGAACGCTGCAGACGGGAGCCGCTCACTTGCTGCAATGTAATCTTAATGGGCAACTAGGCACTGTCAATTTACGTCCACTAAAAGTGATCAAAGTCAACACATTACCTTTAGCTAAAATCATTACCTCCACTTTGTCTGCAGCAGGTCTCGCCACTCTTGGAACAGTGTTTGTCTTTGTGCTTTGGTAGTCTATACAATTTTTTCCACCTCTTTGGCTGGCAATAGTCATCCCGGTCAAAATGGTCACTGCAAACCCGTTGGTCTGCAAGGCCCAGTGTGGACAGGAGTGTCAGGATTCATCTGTAGCACAAATAGCCACAATTTCAGCCTGTCCGTATCCAAAGGTAGTCCATGACAGCTGGGCTAAGTGTTCCGTGACATTTTGATGGCACAATGTGGGAATGTGCTAACACAAATCACAGGTTTTTCTCTTTTAGATAACTGTAAGCTACACTTTCTGTACTCCAACACAACAAACACTCGCGTTTCCACCATGGATGTATTCCACTACTCCACTGTTGTCTTCCGGCGACACGTCACCTTGCCAGATTGAGCGAGACTCTTTCCATAATATTGTCAGACACTTATAAGACCAATCAGAGCCTGTCAGTGGCAAAAACAAGCACTTTTAGTTGACATAAATTGACGGTGCCAGGTTGCCTGATAGCATTACATTGCAGCCCCGAAAGCTGCTGCTGTCTGCAGCACTTGCATTTAATACTGGTCCAATTTCAGAAATTGTCCCTAATAGTCAGTTAGACACAAAAATATGGGAAAATTGGGTCCAGGTTGAAAATTACACTTTAACCCTCTCACCCCCTCATACCCATATCCTGCACAGCGTCTCTAAAGTAGCAGCTAATGTTTGTTCCATTTGAAATGATGCAAACATGCTAAGCCTTTGAAAGTTAAATGCGGGCAACACTCCTAAAATAAGAAAAATATAAAATAATCTACTTCATGTGCCACATCCTCCATTTCTTTCTTGCTTGAGAATGGTATGATTCCATTGTTCAAAAAAAAATAATAAAAAAAACAGAACTATGGCCATGAAAAATAACCCCCAGATGACGTGACTGTCAAGGATTCACACACTGGCTGTCAAGGAAGCTCTGAGTCTCTGAGTCAATGATTGCAGAAAGCAACACGAGTGGCAAAAACATGGCAGATGGGGCAATGCCGCCTCTTTGATCTAGCTTCTGAAAACCAAATCTTCCCAAAGTTGGTAAGTAGAAAGGGAGTAGGAAAGTGGCAGAGCCGTGAGTGGCTGGCTGAGGACACCCGGGTCTCCTTTGAGAGGCCGGGGAGACTGACACTCCAGTTTAAAGAACGGCCTTGGAGAAGGGAGCCTGGAGATAAATGGTGTGTTTCCATAGAGTGAAACTCAGAGAAAGTCACTCCGAGGTACAAAGCTGTTAGAACTCAAGAGGGGGTGTGAGTAGCGGAGAAGTTGGCAAAAGGTGCTCAATGCGTTCAAGCCAACAATCATTACGATAAATATTAACACCTGACTGAACTGAAGATTCACAATGCAGTTCATAAAACAAAACAAAAAAGACAGCAGTATCAGCCAATGAAAGCAAGGTAAATATGTGAATACATACATAAACCTGGTAGTATCATTTCATGTGCTAAGCATGTGAAATGAGCTTTGTAATTATAATCATGACACATATAAAACAAATACCTATAAAAACAAAACGAGTAAAAAGACATTAAAGTGAAACTAGAACTGGGGACCCTGAAGCAGCTGCAGCTTCTGTGCAAGTTGTCATGATTATGATCACTTTATCGGTCCATATGCGTATATAATGGTTGTGTGATTAAAAGCGTTTCCTTGTATATGCATGCCAATGTGGATCTGTTATGGGAAGTGTACTATGAGTGTATGCAGAGAAAGCAACTATAGTCAATTCCCTGTGCCAAGGACAAATCCCAGAGGCTATATACTGCTATTGGAATGTTATCCTTATCATTTCTTTCACACCAAAGGGAATACCCCAAGGCCATTCCAGCATCGCACCGCAAACATTATACAGTAAAGCTTTGAAGTAGCCTACGGCTGAAATCTTGTCAATACAAATCGAGTAAGATGCTCTCTGGCATTTGCCGTTTCATTTTACCCTCAGTTTTCAACAGTTCGATATGCTCACCATGCTGTTGCAGGGAAAGTATTTTGAAATCTTATATTGCATTGGATTTCAGTCTTTACGGTGACGATGCAATGCTCATACCTGGCTTGTTCACTATGGGGACACAAAATGTAAAGGCGGTGATTCATTTGTGTGTTTAAAGGCAAAAGGTTATCCATCCATCCATTATCTGTAACCGCTCATCCCATTCGGGGTCGCGGGGGTGCTGGAGCAAAAGGTCATGACTAGTTTAAAGGTTACGACTCATACCAACATAATTGGCGTGAGGTAGTTACGACGGGCCCCAGTGCACGCTTTTATGACGGGCCCTACTGCATGCTAGTTACTAATTATGCACACACACATGCATACAGTATATACATTTTCAACATATTGTCATACAACGGTTCGTATGACATCTACCTCCTCTTTCATTATTTTTTCCTACTAATGTCCAGCAACACGTGTCAATTTCTGCTTATTACTTGCATACAGTCTTTTCAACATAAACTTCCGTCTTCACTGGAAACAACTTCCTTAGGTTTAAGCAAGAAAACTACTTAGTTGGGCTTAGGAAAAGATTGATTTGGTTAGGATTAGGCGACGAAACTACTTAGTTAGGTTTACACAAGAAAGCTTTTTAGTTAGGTTTAGGAAACAATCATCGTCTGGCTTAAAATAACTTTGGAAGTGGTGTTACTTAAGTATGTAAGTTACGTGACAAATATATCAATGTTGACTTCTGGTTTCACATGGGACACGAACGCCTGTCTCCTGGGCGAAAGTCCGGTACTTTTTGACCCACCCATCCATCCGACCTCCTCCCTATGCGCCGTTCGTCGTTCTTTATATTTCCTGGTTTAGGATTACATACACACAAATTCATTTAGAGCGATATACACAAATTTCAGTGCATTACTTTTCATAGATATAGCTACGAACAGTGTATGAGACCAGCCTGATATTTTACCAACAATGTGTTGGATTTTACAGTTGAATAAGTTACTTAGGCTACTGTATTTTTTATTGGGAATAACTCTCTATACGTGCCCCCCCACCCCACAGGCCCCAGTGCAACCACTCTGCCTGCACTGTCTATATTTACACCCTATTCATTATAATGTAAGAGTAATTGCCTCTATAGCAGGAATAGCATGCTTGAATTTCTTTTTTTTTTTTTCTTAATTTCACAACTTGTGCATTTACAGCTCTTTAGATTTAGAAGACAACATTACCTGTCTTTTTATCATTTTATTTGCGACTGATGCAGATTAGGCCGCGATCAAACTTCAATTGTACTATGTCAAGAAATGCAGTGTCCTCTCTCATTTCAATGAGTGCATTGTGTGGGCAGCAGGGATGCCGCCACGGCGGGCTCTCAAATAAAACACAGTGTTGTCCAACAAACAAGTTTATCGCGTTTCGACTGTTGCAGCAAAGCCGTCAAAAATGACATCTGGAAACGCTCTGCAGCATCATGCTAATTGTATACTGGTAAACTTGCAAGCATCAAGACAAGACAACATTACTGCAGTTAATTTTTCCAGAACTCTAACATCCTGCTTCAAAGGAGGATAAACCGTTGTTTTGTGTCTGATATTACGCCTTAAAACTCTGCGCCATGGTTTGTTTTTCATCTTATCATCCGTACCTGTAACAACATGTGACATACCACCTTGCTTTTTTGAATGCAGTGCTATTATCCCAGCAAGAGGCTGCTCTCCGGCTGTGTATGTGGTGGGTGTTCACTTAGTGGCGTGAAGCTCAGAACATCCAAAAGTTGAATGTGAGCTGGCAAACAGCATACTGTATCATTTACAGCAGCAATATCGGGTAACTTTTGTTTTTGTCTGCACCTGTGGCCTAAAGCACTTTGTGAGAAACATATTCCGCTTTCTGATGTAAATACAATTGACTTGACTTGGTCCTCAGTCAACACAGCTTGTTTTCACAGCTCGGGTCTCTGAGGTGCCAACATATCGCACAAACACCACTTTCACCCTGACCTCCAACTGAGAACGCTGTCTTCCACCTTGTGAGACTCATCACCTAACTCTCCATGCTGAGAGAGGCACTGAATAACAATAGCTCCTCCCAACACACATGCCCACTTTCTTTGCGAAATGCTCTTTATAATCAAATAGGGTGACTCAAAATACAATCATGCGCTCTTTTCCAACGTGCTCACTCACACACCAACTCGCACACAGTCTTGCACTCTCCCGCGCCGTCACAAAAATGTTGACACTCTTCGACCCTGTCCGAGACACGCTCTGACAAACTGTGGAGGGGAATAGGGGCAAGTTGCCCACAGCCATCACACCTCTGTCTGGCCTCGTCCCAGCAAGGAGGAGGGGCTGGGAGCCCCGAGGCAGGCATCGGGCCAGGCCGATACCGGCTGGCTGTGTGGCGAGTCAGCCAGTAGGAGAGTGGATGACCTTCACATGGGTTCAGAGACTGTGGAGACCACAGGGGCGGTCAGCAGATGAGTAGGTAAATCAATAGGCAGTATACTCTATACGGGCTGAGCTCAAATACCAATGTCAGCTTGGCAAGCTATTCATGATGCTGCCAATATGTGCAGACACTGTTAAATTGAGTCAAGTACAATTTATGTGTGAAGTGATTGTAAAGATGCTACAGGTAGCATTTTTCAACAAATTACATCATTGTTAGATTATGATCCCATTACTGTGAATAAGTGAGTCTATGGGTGGATGCCGTTTCCTATCAGTGATACTGTAATAAGAATCATATTGCTTTTGATCCTGTTGACTCTTCTTGCAAAGAGGATTTATCATTTGCACTGAAAGAACATCACCCTCTTCATGATTTTTGTGGTAAAGCAATCCCCCCATTTGTGCCATAAAGCAATGTCATTTTCCACAAAGCAATGTCATTTTCCACATTGATGAAAACTGTGAAGAGGAAGAAGAAGAAAGAAGAAAGGCACTTTATTAATCCCCGAGGGGAAATTCAATTTTTCAACTAAAAGTTCATAAACTCTGCAAAACCTAAATAACTGTGTTATATTAATGTGTTTGTTTGTGTGTGTCTTTGATGGGATCCAATGTGACAAAGGGTGTAAATGTATTGCTTTGAAACATTTTAAAAGGGCTTTTTATTCACCTCAGGGTTATGACCTTTGCATTGCAGCCTCAGGAGGAGCTATTCTCCTCAGCAGTGCATGAAAGCTATACTCATTACATACAGTACACAATAGACTACAAGAATACACCTCTGAATGCTAATGCCATTAATGTTGAGAAAGTCTGCATCTTTTATAGTGTTTTTTTTTTTTTTTTAATAAGCACTATTGTAGCGCTAGACTTATGAAAGCTTCAAGTTTAACAAAATTCAGAGCAGTGGTGTGGTAGCAATAACTGTAACTTAGATGATACCTGACAAAGGCACTGAAGAGGATCCATTCCTCATCGCAATGTGCTAGACTGGGGCTCATACAATTTAAAGTTTTGCATAGGGTTAATTTCAGCAAAGCCAGGCTTGCTTTTGTACATTCTGGGACAGACACTGGCTGTGACAGGTGCTCTTTCTCTCCAGCCAATCTAGCGCATGCATTCCGGTCGTGTCCTCAGGTTATCAACTACTGGGTAATGTTTTTTAAAAACATCAGCAACGTTCTTGGCATTAAAACCTTGCCCGCTTAAAGCTGTATTCGGTCAGCATATTCTCATACAATGGTTCGTATGATATCTTACAAAAAGTTATTCCTCATTTTTCGTGCATTTTCCTACGAATGTATGGAGTTTCCGCTCCAGTCTTTTCAAAATAAACTTCGGTCTTCACAGGAAACAACTTGGTTAGGTTTAGGCAATAATACTTAGTTAGGATTAGAAAAAGATTATGGTCAAGTTACGCCACACCAGAAGGGGCATAACTTAAGTACTGAAGTTAAGTGACAAAAACTACTTAGTTAGGTTTAGGAAAAGATCGTGATTTGGGTTTAAGTAATACCGGAAGTGGTGTAACTTAAGTATGTAAGTAACGTGATAAATAAATCACCATTGACTTCTGGTTTCACACGGGACATGAACACCAGTGTTCTGGGCGAAAATCTAGTGATTTTTGATCCCCCAGACCTCCTCGCTATGCGGCGGGGATTACATATGATTTGATTTCATGGGATTTATACGCAATGCTATTTACTTTTCGTAGGTATAGCTACGAATGGTTTATGAGAACAGCCTGATTCGGTATAGCAGATGAAACTTTGGGTTTAAATGCAAACCAAAAACCAAAATCACTTTTGGCCCGCAGGAGAATTTTGCTGGTCTTGAAACATACCACTCCTCCAACTGCTGCTGCTTAGCTGGAGCACATAATGTCTTTTCCAAAGCCAGAAAAGATTAAATTTACACTAAGGGGGTCTGTGAAAAAGTTAATCTTGAAACAGGAACATGTCTTGTCATACTTGGAGAGTCTAAGGGAACTACCCACTGGATGGAGGCATTTGATTGTAGTTGCTTTGTTGATTACATGACAGGATGGGTGATTCATGTTATACATATGTGTGGGATTGTGCCTTGGAGGAGTTTAGAAGTATGGCTGTGAAAATTTGTACTTGTACTTGTACTTGTACGTGTGAAAGGCTGTATTGTGAACACTGCTAAGGTGTGTTCGGGGAGGGCGGGTGAGGGGAATCTTGTTGGAGGGTAAATTACGTAACCTGTATTGCACCATTCCTTTAATAAAAATATGTATATATTAAAAAGTGAAAACAAATTATTATTATTATAAAGAATTATAGAACCTGAATTATAAACTCACTGTTTGTAATGACTTATTATAAATAATCAGAGTAGTCATAGTCTTGGCAGTTCTGTTATGACACTGTATTGGTACTGTAGTGCCTGGGGTTATCGTAGAATTTGCATATCTGTAGTCGTAAGAGTATCAAAGTGCCTGCTCAGACAAATGTTTTAGAATAATTCCTCTGGGCACATCCTGTAAAAACATCAAAACCAACCCCACATAAAATACTACTGTGGTATTAGTAGAAATGAACAAGTCAGCCGGAGTTTCCAGACAAACACATAAGCTCTGTCTCTCTGATGTCAGATAATATATTTTAGTCTGGAGGCATGGCAGCACCCTTCTGTTCTGTAGACTGAAACCTCAGAGGAATCAGAAATTAATTTAGCCCCATCTCTCTCATGTCAGGGATACATGACCCAAGGTAAATTTAATCGCTTAAAGTCCATACCACTTTATTTTTACTTTTCATGACAGAATAAAAAAGACAGTGGTTTTGTGTCTTTTTAAGAGTTGCACACAATCACACAGATTATTGGTGGTGTATTATGGTAATACAAACCCACTCAACTGTGATCAGTGTAAAAAACAGTGGCTGACCTGATCCGCAGAGAATACATAGTATGACAGTAGCTATTACCATTTTCAGTAGTGAAAATTGAAAATGGCCTAGAGTGACTTACTCTATCATTACCTAAGCAAAGGAGAACCAGAACTAGCTCTGTACCTCCCCCTGACATCTGCTCATCTCTTTTGAACCTCCACATTCCAGAGAGCACAGGATAATCATTGTGGCGCAAGTGTGCCGAGAGTGATGGTGACACAATCGAATGGGAGATAAAAACATAATGATTTCTTGTATGTTTCTCTCTAATGAAACACAATACCTGAACACCCTGAGGACCAAGCAGAGTGTGTCAGAATTCTTTATCGATTCAACCACACCTGAAGGAGGCAGGAAAACTTCTGACCTGTAAACGGCGTTTTGAAATGTATTTGCAATTTATTCGTGTGGACATGGCCTAAAATGCCTAAAGATTCCATTAACATAAAGGCAAGCCAAACCATTCAATGAAGCAGCAGAAGCTCTCAATGCATCATCTGGCACTTTGGAGGGAATCAACCATGATTAACAGCACAGGAACTTCACTGACCAGACTCGGTAATCCATACATACATTTAAAACACATTTATAATACTATGCTTGAGAGGACATTCAGAAGATCTTAACACTCTTACCTGTACAAACTTTATCTCAACCTAAAGTTTAGGTTCATTTTAAACATAAACCCAATCCCAACCCAATAAAAGCAACATCATGTCATCGCTCTGGAGGATTTTCCCCTCATCTTTCTTGACCTATGTAGACATACTGTAGCTACTTTATATTTCTTATTGTGTCAAAATATAAGAAAATGGCACACACACACACACACACACACACACACACACACACACACACACACACACACACAGACTCCTACTGTACAGTGAAAGGAGGTCACCCACAGTTCAGCTGGGTGATAAGTCGTGCTTCTCCTGTATGGAAAGGCAAAGGTTAGACATCTACTGTAATGGGGTCAAAAGAGGGAAAGGGAGACATATTCAAACAGAGTGAGAGCAAGGACACCTCTGAAGCTTGACAGCCAGTAGTAAGAATCACCACACACACACACACACACACACTCACACTCACACACACCTCTCCAGCTCCTGCTACAGCCGTGGATATTGGACCCAATGTTGGCCGACTCCTCTTTGCACTTGCCATTAGTGCATTTTCCAACCCAGTTAGCAAAGACCTCAGAGCTCAGCACTAGGGTAAGAAGTGGCACTCTCGGCTCAATTGCAGCATTGAGCTGAGCACAGCTGAGTAACCAATTGAATGTTACATACAAACATTATGAAAGATCTGTGCACCAGATTTGACAGATTTCTTCCAAAGGAAGTTTGCCTTCAGACATGAGAATTCGATGTAGAATCTCAAGTTAGCTCAAAATCGTGCAACAGGGTACATTTTAAGGTATTAATAATAAATGGTATGGTTTAAGAGAAAAGAAAGCATCTGTCAAAAGCTTCAGGGGTGAGGGAATATCAAATAATTATTGCAAAAGCCTGTACAGGCGGTTTACCAGGAATGCATGGCGGTATAAAGCTGTGACAACTACAGTCCTGCTGTGGGTCTACTGCCAGATTCACCCCACAGGAGAGCAGAGTTAAAAATGTAATAGGAATGCAATATTTCATTTTTCAACACTGTAGGCAAATTCCTTTGCTTGACCTCGCTTAAGAACAACAGCTGCTTAGGATTTAGTGCCTTGCTCATAGACACTTCAGCAGGTGGATAATTGCCAGCGGGAGCAACCCGGTCTCACTATCAAATCGTCAAATACCGCCGATTTGGTAACGCCCCTCGGCATCAGAAAGCGATGCACAGAGGCACCGTTTAGCGACAGTATGTGACGAACCGGGCTTTCAACTAACTCCAATGTAAACCCACCCGCGGCGTTATTGGACGATGATAGACGGAGCGTGAGAGTCTGCTAAGGGCGGGCGGGAAGTCTGGTGCATGGGTCAAACAAACACAAGACTTTCAACCAGTAGACCACTGTTTGCGTCCCGTGTGAAACTAAACGTAACGTTGACTTATTTTGTCACGTGAGTCATTAGTCACTTTACTCGTTATTGTCAATCCCGTGAGTAACTTGAGTCGCTCTGCACGTGACTCGTTAGTCAGTGCCAACCACGACCGTTTCCTAACCCTACCTGAGTGGTTGTGTTGCCTAAACCTAACTTCCTGTGAAAGTGGAAGTTTATTTTGAAAGGACACTATGCACGTAACAAGCGTATATTGACACGCCGTCCCTGGTCCGTCCAAAAGTACCGCAAGAGGGTTACCCCGTGCGTTGGTCTCCGATGCCGAGGGGCACTGACCAAGCGACGGCATTTGATGAGTTGGGAGTGAGAATGTGTTGGCGGGGGGGCAGGAAGCTCCCACTGAAGTCAGCCCACTCACTATGCTGCCCTGCTGTCACAGTGTGTGTTTTTCCAGGAACGTGTGATGTTTTAGAAAGCATTCTGCAGGATGGGAACAAACTACTTCTCATTGAGGAACTGACAATGTTTTTTTTTTAGATATTGCCTTGGACAGTTTTGTTTATGTATTCTAATTATGAAGAAATCTGATCAATCCGACCATGCAAAAATGTCAGAAAGAACTAATAAAAACTCAAGCTAGCACAAAATGAAATTGAGCAAATCGTATCATCTGAATTGTAATGGTGTATTGTTTACTTAAAAGTGTATTAAATGTAATAAAATGAACACATCAATTTAGTTACAGTCTAGTTATGTAATGTGCCTGTAATACTGGAATAAGACTGTGCTTTGCTTTCCACAGTATTTCAGTGGATGCAAATTTGTTGGGGGGTTCTTGACATGACTTTTCAGCATTCTGGGAGTCTTGGAGTTAAAATAGACAAGTTTTTGGTCATTTCTCTGCCATTTGGCCACCAAGTGGTTACCTTGAACAAGGGACTACTAAGGACCCTAATACTTTGCAATGTTTGGCCACTGTGAAATTTGTTTTTTTAATGTGCACCCAATAATGATGGAGCTGATTCTGACTTTATATAAGAGCTCGATGAAGCTCAATTTCTACTTTCCACATCAACATACAGTATCTTTTGTCATCTGCCATGTCCATGTGGGGCTTTGCAAATATCATTGCAGACTTAATGACATGCACTGTACTGTATAACATCAGACAGGAATGTAGTTGAATCAAATACCCTTTTATTATTGACTTAAATATACATTTTATAATTTCAAGACAAGTGAACTTTAAATTAGTTTTCACGTTCAGATCATAACATAAATGTAACTTGTTCCGACTTGAAGTTTGAAAATAATAAAAAAAAAAAAAAAAAAACTTTAGTTGTTACATGTTACCCCTGCTTTTGTTATTTAACATGGGTACAAGGAGCATGACCCTTTGCTTCTACTGATCATCTGAGGTGAGATGGTGCAGGATACAACAGAATATACTGGAGTCTTGGACCCGTCTGCCAGGGATTCCAAATGGGAAAACTTCAAACACGGGCTTTGATCAGCTGGTGTGATGGGCTGGGTGTCTGCACGCATGTGTGTGTGTGTGTGTGTGTGTGTGTGTATGTGTGTTTTTTGGGGGGGCAGCTGCAAGCCTGGCCTCTTGAGGCATCAAGAGAAGTGTTTGATGTGGAGATTTCCTCACCAGGTGGTATATAAAAAGGCCAGTGCTCCTAAAGTATTACAAACTCCTGTCTGTCACCGAGGTGCTTAGCAGAAAATGGCTTTCAGCCAATCAAATAGTTTTTGATATAAATGACCTGTAATGCCAGTTTGCCCCAACATATTATCTAGAGTCTGCTGCACATGAACAGTAGTTCTAATGACGGGCCATTTACCCATTCACATTACAGTACACGTCCGCCTGTTACATGCTGTAAAGAGGACTTATCTTGGTGTAAATAATTTCCACTTTAAGTTGACAATTTCTTTAGAGCTGCAGCTCAAATTCAAAGCGTGACTGGAAAGGATCTCTTCTACCAAGCAAAGTTTTTGCCCTCTTTTTGTGATCTGTGACTCTACAGTGAGTCTTTTTTGTATTGCACTGATTCTCGAGATAAGGGACAAAACGTTTCAAATCAGATATTTTTTTTAATACTACATTGATTTGAAATGGATATATTTGTATACAAAGGTCTCAACTAGCAACCATGTGAAGGAACAGGTTTTTGGTAAAAGACCTTTTATGAAAATTGACATTTATGCACTTTCTAACTTGATTTGTGACCATCAGACACAATAAAAATAATGTATGTAATAAGTGTTGTTGGATATGTTATTGACCCTCTCCTTTCATTTGATATTTATATTTGTGCATTAATAGCAGTTTTACACACCTTTTTTTGGCAGCTTGACATTGTGAGCGCTTGCTGAGGACAGGCTAAATCAGAGTGTTCTCATACTCCGTTCGTAGCTACACCTACGAAAAGCAAATGCACTGTAATTCGTACATATCCCACAAAATCAATTCATATCTTGTCCACGTAATTATGAAACAGAGAGTATACACTGCATAGGGAGTAGGTTGGGGTGGATGGGTGGGTGAAAAGACACCAGACTTTGACCCAGGAGACCAGTGTTCATACCCTGTATGAAACCTGAAGTCAACTTGATTTATTTGTCAGGTAACTTCCGTACTTAACTTACGCCTTCCAGTGTTATTTTAACCAAAACCACAATCTTTTCCTGAACCTAACTTAGTAGTTTTTGTCACGTAACTTCTGTACTTAAATTGCGGCACTTCCGGTGTGGCGTCACGTAACCACGATCTTTTCCTAAACCTAACTACGAATTTTTGTTGCCTTTACTTAAGTTGTTTCCTGTGAAGATGGACGTTTATTTTGAAAAGACTGGAGTGGAAATTGACACTGGCATTAAACGCACAAACAATGAGGAATAACTTTTCGTAAGATATCATACGGACCGTTGTATGAGACTATGTTGGCTGAATACATGTATTTTCTGGGCACAAAGCTTGTATTTTAACAAATTCTGCTGAAATATATATTTTTTTTTAGTATGACATTAATGTCATGCATATTCACAATTCCTTTACATATAACTATTTAAGTAGTTTTCAGGGATTGACATCATAACTTCACATACCCTCGATTTTGCACTCATATTCTAAAAGGCAAACTAATAAACACGGCTATCACTGTGAATGTCTGGAAAAGGAACGAATGAACAACAACATATTCCAAGGACACAGTAAATGTGGAGGAACCTCGAGGTCAAACTGTAGAAATTTTCTTTCTGCGTCATCATACCTCCCGACACCACACCCAATCACACACACACACAACCACGCACATCTTGAGGTTATGATGCATATAGTGCAACTGGATCAGTCAGGGAAGATGTGGAGAGCCTTCCTAGAAGTGCACTTAAGAAAAAAGGCTGAGTGACTCAGCATATAGTCCTTGTCACGAAGTTCCTGTGTTGTACTTACTCTGTGTGTGTGTGTGTGTGTGTGTGTGTGTGTGTGTGTGTGTATGGGAAAAGGGAGGGGCTGGTATTGGTGGGTGTTAGTTAGACTTGTGTGTCATTCGTAGCGTTAAATAGATTAGTCCAAAAATAAAATGGACACAGAGTTACCACTGAGTCATCTGAAGATGTGTGCATGTGCACAACACAAGGTGTGTGTGTGTGTGTGTGTGTGCATATGTATGCAAGTTGGGGTGCTGGTGGTTTGGGGGTGGGCGGCGCATTCATTTAACAAAATGAATAGCTCTCGGACTAAATTAAATTTCAGCTGGAATTAAATGATGGGAAGTGGTTTCTGTGTGTGCTACCAGATCGCTGTGGGAGGGCAATATTGCTAAAAGGCTTTTAGAGGATTAATTTAATGTTTTTTTCTTTTCCTCTCCCTCTCTCCCAGCCAGTTTTTTTTTCTTCTTTGTTCCCCATCCAGGTGCTCATAAACCACAGCATTCCTTTTGCTTTGACATTTAGTAGCTGGAAAATGGCGGTGAGGGGCAGAGTTACAGGGTGCTGTGTCCAAGGAGCCGGGCTGAGTGTTGTGTCTACAGTATATGTTGTTTACATATGTGGGCATTAAGGGCAAAATCCACACAAATGTTGTGGTTTTGTTTGTTTTGAAATCACCTGTTATATCAGTTTGGGAAATGGTTCTGCACTCATATAAGTCAAATATCAGAAGTCAGTTTGGTCAAAGACCTTGATGTCACAAGATACTCCAACAGATGACTACATATGAAATATTGATGCAAATTGTATAGAGAGGGTCATAAAGGAATTGTTCGACATTTTGGGAAATATGCATTCACAAATTTGCTTTCTTGCTGAGAGTTAGATGAGAAGATCTATACCACTCTCATATCTGTCCCATAAAAACCGAACCAGAAATTCTTATGCTAACATTACGTTAAAACGGTATGTGAGATTTTTCAGTATGTCTGAAACCTGAGTATGAAACCAATAGTACGCAAATGCATACTATTTCCGATGAAATATTACAGTATGCAAAGCTGGACACTACGGCGGCATAAATATCCCACAATGCAATGCGGTAGTGAGGACAACGTTCATAACGGATATTGACGGACAGCTCTGTAACATCAATAACGCTTCAATTTAACTGTAAGTATAAGCTGTCACTTCCCTAGGTGTAATATATATTTTAAATTAATTCAGACTTTGATTCTCACAAGCTGTCGTTTTGGTCACATGAGGTTGGCACGGGTTACCATGGTTACACGTCTCCAATCGGCAAGGAGGCTCTCAGGAAGTGATACATTACTGCTCAGTGCGTCCGAAAAGATACATACTACTGTTTAGTCACACAAAAGTATGTTGAACTATAGTACACATATTGAGTAGTGCATAGTAGGCAATTTCAGACAAAGACTGTTTCTTGGCCGGTAGCAGTAACTTCCTTAAGTCTCTGCTACCTCATGGTGACAACATGTCTTCAAGGCACGGTCACACATGCACAAAATTGATATTCGCCTCCCGTTCACTTCTATTCTATGTCAACAAACGGGAAAAAAAAACATTCACTTCCTGTTGTGAAGGAAATTCACATCTTTGGATTCTCGTCGAGTTCAGCTTTGGTGAACTTTCAGGCGAAGATCACCTTGGCAGGCATTGGTCACTCAGCTGAATTTGCACATGTGTGACTGTGACTTTTCTCATCGGTTTTCATAGACATTTTCATTGTCATTCTGTTGCTAGGGCAACAGCTTTGGTCCAAGTTTACTTCCTGTCAGTTATTGCATTAACAACAGGAACAGGAAATACAAATGGGCCCATTTAGGATGTTTATGTTGTCGTATTTGAAAAGGTCTATACGGATTAAACAAATGAGATATAATGTGTTAATTAGTGGGCTTTGACGGTGCTGGTAAATGGATTTAATTTCCGTCGGACAAAGCCAGACTAGCTGTTTCCAGTCTTTATGTGATGCCTAGCTAACCATCTGTAGCCTTATATTTACCATACAGATATGAGAGTGGTATCGACCCTTTCATCAAACTCTTGGCAAGATGCAGAAGCATTTTTTTTTCCAGGCATACTACTACTATACTCTATACTAATATACTACTGGGAAAGTTTTATCTTTATCTATTTATCTGTTACACAACTTTGAATTTGATTGTTCCACTAAAACAACAAAAAACTTGCTTTCAGGTTCCCAATCTGTGGAGATATGCCAATTACAAGTGGAAAATCACCAAAAACATGGCATTTTATTAGAATTAACCATCCTATGAATCCTCCTCTAGTAATCGGCATACGTTTCTTCTGCTTCAGACATGTAAGATAGAGGCTTCTCAAAATTTCAAAAGTTGAAAATTTGGTTTAAAGATGTAAGTCAAATGTCATCGCAGGATCCTTTTTTACTTATTTTGAAGCAGTCAGACCTCCTTCCATGTTACGCCTCATAACACTAAACAACTGTTGCTGCCTGTGACTCATCACTCAATCATGCAAACAATACATTCCCCCAGTACTCTAATTAATTAATCAGGCAACCAATCAGATATGGTTATCCAGAAGCTGATGATGCTCACACAAAAAAAAACATTAGTGCCCCTCTCCTCTCACTTTAAATTAGCAGCAAGAGAGTGACAGAGACACAATTAATGTTTTTTTTAGTTACTGTGGCTTGTCTTGATGACCTATGATCAGTTAAATTATTGCAGTAATGATGCCACCACAGTAATGGATCACTCCTGTTACCTTTTCATCAGCTGTGTCAATATACAGCTACACTTTAGAAATGGAGTCACGGTGATTATGCAGAACTTGGGCAAGATTTGCAAATGAAAAAATACTACATGAGGAGTATCAGTTTATCTAGTGCCATCTGTTTGGTAAAAACCAAGGTGTTGGGGTTAATGTGGCGGTAAGATGGGGAAGACAAATACACAGGAAAACGTTTTACAATGCAAACATTTGACAGCAAAGATTAATGGGTTCATTCTCAATTGTTGAGGAAACTGAGTTGGTACACTTCTGGTGATTTTGAGTGGTCTACATGCTGTCAACTGTCACTTGCGGATTTTTTTTAAATGTCATATTGTATGAATGAATATCAATAAAAAATATAGCATCTGACAGGAAAACAATGGTAGTTTATGTGTATGGAAAGGCAGCTTATTGCAGATATATTAATCTCTTCTCTTTCAGTTACTAGCAGAATCCAACCAGGCTCAACAACATGGCTCATTCAAATAATTTGACTTTTATCACTGCTGATTTTCACTGAATATAGTGGGCATTGTGGCCAGGATAAATGGCCAAATAAACACAAATAAAATTTAGCTATAGGGTCCAAAGTGCCAAGGCAAGAAAGATATTTCTAAGCACATTGAACTGTTCATCTGCAGCAGAACACTAAGTAATTACACACTCTTGAATAGACCACGTACAGTATCTCAGTGCAGCTGAAATTGTACAGTTCTATGACTTTGAAATTTCACCCAGTACATCTTGTCTACTTTACAGTATAGGTCAAGTGTATTTTTCAACTGTTGTGCTGAGCTGAAGATAAAGCTACTGCCATTCTATATCTGATCTTCTGGGCTAAATTTAAAAAAAAAAAATGCACAAATTACAAACGAGTAAAGCACCTCGTCTTTCACAGACAATCACTGTAATTGTCGACACTTGGAAAAGTTTGGATCTAGCACAGTGATTAGTGATAGTCTGTCTCGTCAGTGAGAGGGGGAAAGGTAATCAAAGATAATTGCTGCAAATCATTGTGATGTTTTAATTGTGCACCTGCATTTCCCAATTGTTGGCTTGGCGTTTGTTTTTCTGCACTATTTCTACGTCAGTGATTTTTGTCTCTTTTTTTGCAGTTGATGTTTGTATTTAAAGTGCAGTCGGAGGTTGGCTCGCACAAGGACACTTTGGCACAATGAACTGCTTTTGAAACAGTTGATGCAGCAAAGATTGACCCTGTAGTCACAGTTTAGTCACTTTAAACATTACAGCTGCGCTGGGAAACTTTGTATGTTGAAGGTCCAAACAAACAATGAGAGGGATCGAACTGACAGCTCGAAGGCTCGGAGTTTATATTACAGTCATTTTATTTGGGCTGAGAATCATCATTTTCTTTTATAAGTCTATAACATCTCACTTAGGCAGGATGAGGTGCGTTGATGGGATGTCATATGTGTATTTATACCCCAAAAATACAGTCTGCACATATTTGTACCTCACATTAAAGGTAGGGTTGGTAATGCTGAGAAAACCCAGCCCAGTGTTGCCAACTCTTTTCAAATGAAAGTATTGAACTAGCTCCAAAAGTTACTAAATCTAGTTAGAAAGTCGCTAAGTCTGCAACGCTGACAGCTTGTCGCTTCACGCCTCCTCCAAAGCCACTCCCCCAAAATGATCAACGTAAACAATGAACATGGCTTTTTGTCAGAGCATTTGATTTATTGATTGCTGTCGGGATGTAATGAGAATTTCAACTAATATAACGAAAAATGTATTTGAACAACACTACCAATCCTACCTTTAAGCCATCCTGTACTAATGTTTCGTCTCATCTCAACCAAATGTAAGGCTTATCAATACTGTTTGCATTAGTCATGAAACCCCTGTAAATGAGGTTCATACACATATGATTTGACAGCTCTCTAACGACTACACAACCCTTTTGTCAAGTGAGATGCTTCATGTTACAAATGACTTAACTGTGAGCACTATTTTAATAATAATTGGCATGTAAATAAAGCATTTTTGCATTCTGAATCTTAATTCTCAGCACAGCCCATCTCCATGTGAAGTTCCATGGAAATTGGCACCCCACAGAGTTTGAATTTTCATTTCTAATTGCCAGTTCCCATGTGTAATTTAATGCAGTTATCATTTTGCAGACATGCTTTGCATCAACATATTCAAAGCTTCTTTTACAATGTCAGATGCCGTCAGCTCTCTGAGGGAAAAGTGAATTCACTACTACTTTTTTGTGAAGTAGTAAAAACTAGGGCTGTGAATCGATTACAATATTTAATTGTGATGCAAATGTATGTAGATATTTATTATTGGAAATCAATTAACGACACAAAATAATGACAAATGTTGTCCAGAAACCCTCATAGGTACTGCATTTAGCATAAATAAAATATGCTAACATCATAAAATGGCAAACTCAAGCCCAACAGGCAACAACAGCTGTCAGTGTGTCAGTGTGCTGACTCTACTATGACTTGCCCCAAACTGCATGTGATTATCATAAAGTGGGCATGTCTGTAAAGGGGAGACTCGTGGGTACCCGTAGAACCCATTTTCATTCACACATCTTGAGGTCAGAGGTCAAGGGACCTCTTTGAAAATGGCCATGCCGGTTTTTCCTGCCAAAATTTAGCGTAAGTTTGGAGTGTTATTTAGCCTCCTTATCAACAAGCTAGTATGACATTTGGTACCAATGGATTCATTGGGTTTTCTAGTTTCATATAATGCCAGTACCATCCTAAAAATCACTTTAATGTGTTAAAGAATAGTGGCATTAAAAAGAATTTGTGATAACGCATTATTATCGCGTTAACTTTGACAGCTCTGGTAAAAACATTCACCCAAAAGGCTGGAAAATCAGGGAGCGTTTTCCAAGTAACACATTGCCATGGCCATTAACAATCAAAAAGCCTTTTCTTCTGACTCGTATGAATCATTCATGTGCATCTCAGTTGAGTCAATATTTTTTTAAAAACATTTTTTCAGGCTTAGGAGGGGTTGAATCGTTGTGCAGAGCAAGCGTGCACTCTGATGATCAAAACATCGAGTGTCAGGGATCGTCCTGCACTCCCAGATGCCGCCATCACAGGAGCGTTCATCGCGCAGCCACACAAGAGTCTTTGAACTTGCCAAAGTGACTTTTTACATACACATGGAGGGACATAACAAACTGGAACAGCAGTAATAGAGGTTTAGAGGTCGAAAAGACATCCATAACTGCTGCTTGAATCAATTTGTGGAATCCTGTAACATAATCATGTGTCATGTTATTTGAATTCCTATTGAATTTGTATACAGGCGAATTTAACGGTGCATTTAGGTCACTCATGACAAACTGTGGCCGTGGGAGAGGCATCGGATTCATCAGCTCCAATCTTTTAAATTTGTTATTAACTTTCATAATGCTATGTAACGCTGACTGGTTAATGTAGTCAGTAATATATCAGTGACTCAACTCTAAACGCACTGGAAAGAGGAAGTGAATTAGGATGAAGCAGTGGAACAAGAGATGAAGACAGAAAGGTGAAGATGTGCCGAAGGGTGGGAGAAAAAGAAAGGGAGATGGTAAAACAGGAGAGAGTGTAGGCCTATGATAGCCAAGAGAGAGCTGATAGTAGGAAAAGGGAGCATCTGTGTGTGTGTGTGTGTGTGTGTGTTTTAATTATTAATTTATTTTAGTCCAGAGAGAGAGAGAAGACCGCAGAATCTGACCTTCGGATTCCATCCCACCATTTTCTCTGTTCTTTCAAGGAAGCATGAATCTAATTTAGGCCTGGGAGCTTTTCAGCTTCTTCCTTTAATCTTCAACACTTGATGAATACAAGAAGAGAGGGGGAGGGGGTACAAGAGAAAGAGGGATGGAGGGAAGAAGAGAGAGAGAGAGAGAGAGAGAGAGAGAGAGGGGGGGGGTAAAAAAAGGATAAAAAACAAAGCAGGGAGTGAGATGCCTGGAATCCTTGTTTTAAGATGCTCAAATTACAATATGCACACAAATTACAGACGCAGGAGGCACGCATCACATTGATTTAGTGCACCTAATGACCGAGAAAATTGAGAAGGGCGAATAGGGACACTTTGGATTGAGACCAAACAAAGTCAAACACAAACACACAGCAGGCAAATATCGTTATTTTGAAAAGAGAATGGATGAGAGAGCAAGCAGAGAGAGAGAAATATTTGACGGTTAGGCTTAGATCCCCGCTGCACATTTGCACATTACTCCCCCCATGTAATCTGAAACCACATACTAAGAAGACCGTGACAGGCATGTTAGAGAGGGAGCGGCGCTCACTCGATATCATCTCTGTGATGCCCGGTGTCAAATGCAGAGATGTATTTAAGTATAATATAGTGGGAGGGTAAGCCTCGGCGAGAGATGAGACGGAGAGGGATGGGGCACGAAATGCCTTCGTTGCAGGGTGTAATGCACCACAGACAAATAGTGCCGTTTTATCGCCTCGAGGTGTAGAAAGAGCTTTTAAATTCATGCTCACTCTCCAGGAGGCAGCAGCGGCGGCGGCGGCCAGTGACTGATGTGCCACAGAGACACAGGACATTGTTGTGCGACTGTGTGCTGCGCTGCAAAATATATACACTTTAATAAGAAATCTTGTAGTGGCTCCTGAAATTTTAGAATTTGAAACATTGAAAAGACAACTTAAGGGCTTCCTACATTTGGGGTTTTTAAGAAATAGTAATGATGGAAATGAGGGTGATGGAAATCTGGTTTCCTGGCACAGTAACAGGTTACCATGCCACAGGAGTGACAATGCTCCACCCAGGACTCTCGGAATTGTGAAATTACTGAATACAATATATAGGGACAAAATGACCTTGATGAAAGTGGCCATGGTGAAAAGACACATCTTCTTCACAGCAATCCAGTGAGATGCAACCAGAGTTCTGACTACAGACACTCATAAAAAGCTGGAACATTTTGGTGCTGCGAGACAACAACCGCAAAGAGTTGCTCAAGCCAGGAAACAGGCTTCACGTCAAAATGTCAATGTGACTAATACTTTGGTTTATGACCAAATTCTTGCAAAGCTAATTTCCATCAGCCTCAGTTGTAATTTGTGTTTAGTTTTATTTAGCAAATGTTAGCATTAGGGCTGTCAAAGCAAATCATTTTTAATGCCACTAATTTCTTTAACGCATTAATGCAACTTGAGATTTTTAGGTTGTAGCGCGCTTTTAAAGCTACTGGCATCATATGAAACTAGAAAACCTAAGGAATCCATTTGTACCAACCATGTCATAGTAGCTTGTCCAGAAAAAGGCTACACAACAGTCCGAACTTACGCTAAATTTTGGCGAGGAAAAACTGGCATGGCCATTTACAAAGGGGTCCCTCGACCTCTGACCTCAAGATATGTGAATGTAAATGGGTTCTATGGGTACCCACGAGTCTCCCCTTCACAGACATGTCCACTTTATGATAATCACATGCAGTTTGGCGCAAGTCATAGTCAAGTCAGCACACTGACACACTGACTTTCCAATAATAAATACATACATACATTTGCATAAAGCAGCGTACTTGCCCACTCCAATGTTGATAAGAATATGAAATACTTGACAAATCTCCCTTTGAGGTACATTTTGAACAGATAAAAAATGTGCAATTAATTTCTGATTAATCTTGATTGAATATTTTAATTGATTGACAGCCCTAGTTAGCATGCTAACATGCTAAACTATGATGGTGAACAAGGTTAACATTGTGCTTAACATCAGCATGTTAGCATAGTGACGTTTGCATTAAGCTCAAAGCACCGGTTTTGCCTCCACGCTGAGGACTCTTGTTACTCTCTTATTCTTCATATTATTTGCTGATGAATACACAGGAATATTAATTTGTACAATTAAAGCTTTATATTTTAGAATACCACATGGCTTATAAGCACTTATATGAGTCAAATCTTTAAATGGATTCATCATTCTCTCTGCGGCCTGCACTCAATCTGAAGTGGTGTTTTGGAGAAACTTCTACAGAATTTGAAGACTGTACACTCTGAGATTGAATGTTATTGGAATGTGGGGACCTATTTTTTATAAATGCACTGAAATTAAATAGGCAAAATATTAATGCCCGTTTGACACTGTAAGTACTGTAGGCTATACGCATTCATCATAAAATGTACTTTCAGTATGGAAACTAATATTGATTCACTTAAAGCATGCCACTAGTCAGCTAATAAGTGTTTAAATGGTGTTCATCAGGTTCATTAAGGTTCTATGGATGCAATGTGATCACAATAGATGTAAAAAAAATATCACTAGTCATATTTCCAACGCGATCAACGAGATAAAAATGGATAGGTCTTCAGGAATTTGTTTCAGGTTTTAATTGTTCTTTCATGTCGGCTAATAGTGGCCATGTCTCATGCTATTGAGACCCTTGAGTGATTTTACAAGATAAAAAAGCATGACGGACCTCCTCCCTTCTCTCATTTTCATTTTTCTTAATTTCACTTTTCTCATCTCTTATGTTCCCCTCCCTCTCTAGCGCTCAACCTCCCGCTCAGTCACGATTGGCATGTCTATCAACGTGTCAGGGCTGTGACAGGCAGCTCCCTGACGTGCGCCCCCCCCTCCACACACACACACACACACACACACACACAAACACACACACCACTCACCCACACTTCCCTATCCAATCCCTCCCTTCCTTCATCTCTGCCTCTCTACTACTCATTGATGCCTGATTCTGAAAACACAAAGACAGATGGGGAGTGATGGACGGAGGGATGTCAGGGGAAGCAGGCTATTTAAGTGGTACAGAAACACCGGAGCAAAATAAGTTCTGTAAGTTAGTTCATAGCTGCAAAAAGTTGTATAAAAAAAATAGCCAAAACTGCAAAAAAGTAAAGTTTAAGAGCATTCAATTTCTACCCACAAACATCTATTTAAGAACCTATGCCATAATCGCTAGTAGTTAAAAAAAAAAACATATCTGTGGCATATTTTAAATCTATATATCACACTAACGTGGCCCAGACATGGAGAAAAGACTTCAATCAGCATTTTGTTGTTCACTGTAATTGCAACAGTTTAAACCAGCCACTTCCTGCTGCAGTGTGAACAGAACCCTGTGAGCACTACTGGTGGGAAGATTCTACAGGAGTAGATATAGATTGCAGGGGGAAGAGGGAGGATTACAGGCGTGTGGGATATTATCCCTGATTGTTGTAAGACAGAAAATCATTAAGAAGTGCACAGAGAAGCAGGGGGACAACAGTGACAGGCAGACAGATCCACAGAGGGAGGAGGGGTCAAGTTAAGGTCCTGGAGCGGGACAGGGACTCTGGACCGAAGCCCCGGCTCAAACCCCCGGCCTCTCCTCAAGCCTTTATGTTTTGCTTGCAAACACTGCTGACCTTACAACACACAGTGGGCGTCTCGTGTGCCTCTGGGCCCAGTGAAGACATGTTTTGACTGCCCCTGTCACAAATGACAAAAAAAAAACCACAGTGTCAAGTATGAGTATTAAAGTCCAAAGGATATCCTTGAAGCAGCGCTATAGCTCAGTGATTTAAGCATGGTGATAACACTGTCAGGGTTGGAAGTTCAATTCCCACTTGGACTGGTTTTGCTGAAATATGCACTCACTGTAAAGCTTGTGGATAAAAGCACCCTCCAAACAGCAGATGTTAAGTTGTGGTTAGAGACATTTTTCACTTTGAGATGCTTATTTTAAACATTCTCTATACGATATCCAGAACATTAATATAGCATCAAACAACAATTTGTTATATAAAGATATAGAGGATTAATGTCTACCTGATCAGAGAAAGAAGTCGCCCTCCCTCTGTGTGTTTTAATCCAAGCTTCTCCTTGCTTTGTTGACATAGCCGGGCTGGCCGCACATGCTTTTCGTGCATGTTCGTGCATGTGAGCGTGCCCCACTGGCTAGCTCACGGCCGCCGCTCTGCACTGCGGTCATACGACGGTTACAGCTGATATCGCCGTCCCGACCAACAGCGCTGTTGCAGAAGCGTAGCACCCACACTCGGCTTCCACCCCAGGTTAACACTGTTAGCTCCGTCAGAACTGTTGCTTGTTTTCACTGTTAGCGCTGTTAGCACCATTAGCTACGAACCATGGATGTATAAAGACAACTGGATACAGCGTTGTAGGCGGGCTCCCGCTCATTCCTATGAGAGACGCTCAGTGGTGCATGAAGCCTAAATGGACCGACTGCCGAGTGATAAAGTACCCGGATCATCCGGCGATCTTCCGCATCCATTGGGCCCATAGAGCAGACGCAGTAGCGTTTCCTTTCACTCCGCCTCCGAGCCCTCGGTCTGGGTCTCATTCACACGAACGGAGCAAGGTAAATAACTCTGGTTATGGCTATCAGTGCATTTTACAACTTTTAGGACCTAATGATTTAAATAAGGGCTATCCAAGTGTTCAAACTGGGAAGTTGATTTACCTCAAAAAAATATCTGCTTGCTACAAGCCGCCGGCTCAGCCGTCACCATGTTGAGAACCGTGCGGATGCAACAGAAATGCTCCCAATCTCACATTTAGCACCTTTAATATTTAGTGGATTCAGGATATCTTTTCTTTAAATTTGGCAAATTCTGAAATCACTACAATACTTACAGATGCTATTTCTTATGCAAGTATTCATTTTTTACAGGAACGAAACACCCCCTAAAACAGTCAACTCTTACAGAGAAGCTACTTATATTCTAGTATTAACTCCATGCAGACTTATTGACAGATAAGATAAGATAGCTTGAGGCACCTAGAGAGTAAAGTTTAGCCCCTTGCTTCCAGCATTTCCTCAGTTCAACTTGCCAGAGTTCACTCCTTTTTGGAAAAATCATTACTTTGAGTCAACCATTCAATACTTCACTGTATGAGGCTTATATCATTTTATTAACCGCAAGTGTCCAATCCCAAAAAGTTTGGTTTACAGTGTCCCAAACTGTAGATATCTGTCTCAGTACTCACATATATTGTTGTCTTGTCCATATATCCAGCCTTTCTGAGAGGAAGTGGGATGTTTAATGTCATGGATGCTGGGTTTGTGCATTGATGTCACATTCCTTTTTGTATCTTGGGAGATATGCCTAAAGGTTTGGGTAAAAATGATATTTACCTCCTTCTGGTTCCCAGAAGATGAATCCTACTGACTTTGATGATGCCTTGACTTTTCTGTAGCGCCACCATGAGGTTGACATTTGTGGTTTTGAGTGAAATGTCTCAATTATTAAAAGGCCTGCCATCAGATTTGGTGCAGACATTCATGCCCCCTTCAAGATGAATTGCAATAACTATGATAATCCCCTGACAAACCAATAGTGTAGTTTATGACCAAATACATGTACCACTTATGACATTTTCCCTTCTATTTCAGGTGTACTTTATGTTTTAATCCTAATAAACAAATGTTAGAGACGCTAGCATGGCTGCTGATTCTTGGTACGTGTCCACAAGGAACGTTTGTTATCACGAGGGATCGCCTCGCTTCCCAGCATTGGACACTTGATTGGCTGCCACTAGACACAAGTCACCTGATTGGACGAACGCTTTCCCTCGTGGGTTGCTGCTCCCAGCTTCCAAACCGGAAACAACATGGCGGCTCGTTTGGAAACTTTCTTCTCTTATATCAAGAAAGTAGTTCATCAAAATGTGTTTCTGAAAACATTTTATGTGAGAAAAAAGCCATGCAGTTGCTGAATCTGTCTTTATTTTGGATCGACAACGGTTAGTTTATAAGTTGGAGTTTCCGGAGGCGGCGAGTCACGTCGGACGCCCCTGATTTGCATAAAGTAGTCTAGATCTCAACTTTTGTAAATGAAAATGTCTCTTGAATCGCGCCACCACGCTACCAGAATGCATTGCACAGCTGCTTATACTGACAATGAATGGGAAGCGTGGAAGGGACGGAGGCTATGGACATGTACCATAACTCTTGTTTATTTTTCTATTTTATTTATCTTATTTCCCTCTTTATTTGAAGAGAATTATTGAGAACTCAAATTTAAGTTTTTAAAAAAAAAAAATTTAAATGTGCATGCCATACGTAATCCTCTCACTAACACCTATATCACTTGAAGGGTTGTTTCTTCAAAAAATCCTCACTGTCCATCTGGCCACTTGTCTGCCAGCCTCCCACCACACACACAACTTCTCTTTAAAACAATATGGCAGCCGTAATCAAAGCCTGAGGTTGGCCTCACTTACACATGATTAATTAATTGGACAAGCATGCCAGATGTGATCAGGTCAGCCGTGATCGCTGTGTAACATGTAAATGAGCCTGCGGATTGGCCGAGCACCTAGCTTGTCAAAAAGTTGGCATGTGCCGGTGCACTTTGGAGGGATGCTCAACCTGTTCACGGTAAACATTGTTGACATCACCCACTGCCACATTCCCTTTATAAATATTACATGAACCACGGCTGGACGGCTGATATTTGTAAGATATATTGTCCCTCATTGCTGAGGGGCATTCTGCGGATGCCAAATATATTTCATTTGAACAGATGGAAATTGCAGAGGAGAGATGGAACGAGTGTAGGAGGGGAAATGAAGAGAAAGGGGGCAGGAAGAGAAAGATGATCGAGGGAGGGGAACGTGCGTGTGCATGTTTATGTGTGGGTACCTGTGTGTGCATGTACGTGTGTGTGTGTGCGTGCGTGTGTGTGCAAAACAGATCAGAAGTACCTGTACTCTAATGTGGTGAACCCAGAGGGCCTGTGTCTGGTGTGGAAGTTTCTTACTGGCTTCAAAAATGCACCTCGTCAGTGCTTTGGGCTTTCAATGTTGGAGAACCGCAACCAGGCAGTTTAAATTCTTCTTCTTACCCTCTATCTTTCTCCCATCTCTTTCAATTTTATTGACAATTTCCTTTAGTCTTATGTAAGGTATACCAGCCCATTCTCATTCCCAGGGCATCAAATACCGACGCCTTGTCACCGCCGTCGGCGTTCGATACCGCCGCATAAGGCACCCTTTAGCGACGGTATGAAATACACAAGGATTTTCCATTAACTACAATGTAAACATATCCGTGGAAACAGTAAAAGCACAGGGAAAGTGCTGTGGTGACGTGGTTTAAAGAGTGAAAGAGACACACAGGACGGGCAGGAGGGGACGTGGATGGGTCCAACAAACACAAGGCTTTCATCCAGGAGACCGTCCCGTGCGTTACGTTTCACTTTCACATTACAAGCAGTTTGTGTCCTGTGTTCACGTCAAGTCACTGACAATGGTGTCAGCATAAAATCCTCTAGTTTGTCCTAAACTTGTTTAGGCTACTTTATGTATATGCATTATTAAGTGTTGCAGTTTTCTTCAGTGGCATAGCAGAAGCAATATACCAAAATTCTGGCAATGTGCCTTTTTTACCGTACGCAGTCTGACCAGCACTGTACTGTTAATACCAAGTATATCTCCGTGGCTGGGACCCAACAGGAGGTCAGTTTGAGCCGGCCAGGTCAGACAGGGAGCACAATTTATCTGTTCTCTACACTCTGGTCTGAGAATGCCAAGCATTACCTCTTCCCTCCTCTTGGCTCCGACTTTGGGTGTGCAGCGGGAAGAGTCATCTAAAGAGGTGAGGCAGTTTTATTCTTCTGGCCGAGTTCCAAAGGATGACATAAGATTTCCTGTCCTCCAATAATGAGAGACAGGAGGGGACAGAAAGGAGCTGAGTCACGGAGTCTGTGAGGTTGGGGATTGCAGGTGGAATGGCTTAGGAGGCAGGCCTATTAGTCATTAGTGAAGATAATCCACTTGGAGTTAACAGCACTCCCAGCAAATGGCATCTCCTTCAAACACTGTGATTAGAAAGAATGGTCCGTCTAGACTCGGCTTCGAGGGATCAAAGATTACAAAGGTTTATGTCTTGTTCTCTTGCAAATACATATTTTACAGTATTTAACCTTTTAATTGAAGAGAATCTGACAGGAATAAAATGTGTTTATAATGAGTTTACACTGAGCTTTGCTCAATGTACCATGGAGCTTTTACATGTTTTAAGTAGGGCTGTCAATCGATTGAAATATTTAATAACGATTAATCGCATGATTGTCAATAGTTAATTGGGATTAATAGCAAATTCAAACTAATGGCATTAAAACAAATTTGCGTTAACTTTGACCGCCCTAGTTTTATGCAATGTTTAGCAGCAAGTAGAATATTTACAATTTATGTAGATTTTTCAGTCTTTTTTCTGCCATGCAATTCCAGTGTTGGAAATACAGAACTTACATGTAAAAGAAGACATTTACACCTTTGTGCTGCCTGGTACGATGTTAGTTCCAGTGAGTTTAAGTTCCCCACAAGTAGATTTCTAACTCAGTTTGACAGATTAAAAGCATACCAATTGTATTAGCTTGGTCAAAATAAAGCTACCATGGCATTTTCAGAGTTTGAGCAACATATCAACTGGAAATTAGAGTCAGAATCAGAAGTTAAGGCAAAATGACAACGTGCAGCAACAGAACAAATCGTGGACAGGAAGTAAAATCAACATGTTTTATCAACCTACTGACCCCTGTAGAAATGATAGGGAATCTTAGTGTTGCTGTAAAAGCATATAGCGTGTCGGATGCTTTCGGCTGTCACGCTCCCAGGGTTACCCAAAGCGACAGCCTACATAATAGGATATCGCCATCCTGGGTCTCATCCAAACAAACTCCTCCTTCTATCCCCGCTGCCCGCCTCTGCATCTTCCTCCATCCATAAAGCCATAATGCTTCAAAGTAAACAGGCAGAAAAAACAATATCTCTTTATGAAAGAGGGAGAATAAGCTGGCCGCGTGTCACTGCTATCCTGCTGCAGGGCCTGTGACAAAGGCTTTGAGAAATTATATTAACAAACCTGCTTAGTAATGTAAAAAGAACAAGAGACACGGGGCAATATCCCAAAGGTACCTTGTATAATTCAATCTGCATTAGAGGCTTGTGTGTAATTCATAAGCAGAAGCAGCTCAGGTGTAGTCAAAGGCGAGGTGTCATTAGAGTTTCAGAAGGGGATGAATCTCACGGGAGCTAATTTAAAAACACATGCAGATGTTAGAATAGCATCGCGTGTTCTTTGTCTCTCTCACTTCAGCACAATGCAGGAA
Source organism: Sebastolobus alascanus (assembly GCA_916701645.2). Lineage (NCBI taxonomy): Eukaryota > Metazoa > Chordata > Actinopteri > Perciformes > Sebastidae > Sebastolobus > Sebastolobus alascanus. The sequence continues at coordinate 1,342,523 of CAKAOJ020000015.1, read as the reverse complement.
TCCAACAGATTGATTGAGGAAATTTCCTGCTACAAGTTATGGATGCCAGAAAAGAGGGATGAGTCGAGATCGTTCGGGGTGTTGTTGCAGGAATAATGACACAGGTGGATGTCAACGTAAATCACCTGGCAACGGAGCCTGGCTGCCGCCTCGCCTCCCCGCTTGATTTTTACAGACAAAGGAGATTTACACGCCGTGTTCCCACCAGCTGAGAGTGGCTTTTCTCATCGCTCCCTGCAATTAATTCACGTTTACAGAAGAGCAATGATGAGATTCTGAGGAACAGTGATTTTGGTGTGTTGTCATTACAGCTGTAATAGGGTGAAGGGCTTAATTGCTGTGTGGGTGTTTGGTGAATATGATCAATAGAAAGCTCGAACAAATAAGACAGTGGACATCATTACCTGGCTTAGAGCAGCAGTGCAGTACATGTTACTTAAATGAGCAACAGAAACTGAAAAAAAAGATCTTGTTTTTGCCGGCCCCTGGTGATTTAACTTCTCCCCTTGCTCCAGTGATGTAAGACTGTACTGCAAGGCGTGTCAGTACACTATGACATCACTGTTTGGTGTAGTTACAGGAGCACACTTCTGACCACGCCCAGTTTAAGTTTTGTTTAACCCCTTACCATTCCACCCTCTTTTTTAGAGGGGTAGGGGTGGGGGACAGGCGATGTTCAGGGGGAGATAAAAAGTCAACAGCTGTGATTTGGTATCAAACACTTTTGACATTTGGAGATTTCTGCAAGAATTGCATTTTTGGGGAATTGGATGGTGAGCTCTTCTGTTTTGGAAACTGCGCAAAAATCCCCTTATTGTCAATATAGCTAGAAAAGTCATCCATTCTCTGAATGCTCCAGGTCTCTAGTTTGTGGCTTTGAAGTTCCATGAGGCTGTGATTATCCTAGAGGTCACCACAGGTCATTTTATACAGTGAGCTCAAATTTAAAAAAAATGGTCTCACTATAATGAAATGGCTACTATGGGGACTAACATCATCACACATGAATATTATTGGGCTCATTGGAACCACAAGAGTATCAGCTTTCCAGTCATACCCAATTTATGTAATTCCAAGACTGTTTAGGGACCCCAGTATGCAGAAATATTCAAATACATAATTTTAGTATAGGCATAAATAACACATTTATACTGCATGCAAAAGACTGCATGTTTTTGCCCGAAACTACATGTGATTATCATAAAGTGGGCATGTCTGTAAAGAGGACACGTGGGTACCCATAGAATCTATTTTCATTCACATATTTTGAGGTGAGAGGTCAAGGGACCACTTCAAAAATGGCCATGCCAGTTTTTCCTCGCCAAAATTTAGCGTAAATTCGTAGCGTTATTTAGCGCTCTTTCCGACAAGCTAGCATGACATGGTTGGTAAAAATGGATTCCCTATTTTTTTTAGTTTCATACCAGTATCTTCACTCTATACTAAAACTGAGCCCACTACAGGCCGTCGAAGTGTTAAGGGGTTAAGACTTTTTAAATCCTATTCATATGTGCCTTGTTTTTCATTTATATCGTCTTAATGCCTTTTTTATGTCTAATGTCTTATTGAATTGTCTTTTTGTTGAAAGGTGCTACATGTATACAGATAAACTTGCCTTGCCTAAGAGTTGTAAATTCTGACCAGTCCTTTTTCTTTAACTTGGTGAGTAGACTTTTATCATTGATTCAAATGATGGCCAAAACTATACACAGCATCGCTCACAATTTTGAGTCTAGATGACTTGGGTATGAGCCAATGGAACAAAATAACTGACTGCCTTTTGAATGATCAAACTGCTCTTGCTTTGAATTCAGTTCTGATATAAGCTGATGGCTGCTGTATGTACTCACTGCAATTAAAGGCTTCCTTAAACGTCTGATGTGGTTTGAAGCTCCTCAAATCAGTAGTGCTAAACAAAAAGTAGCTTCCTTCTTGTTTATCTCAGAAACATCACGTCCAACTCTTTCCAAGTCTTTTTTTTTTTTCCCTATGACAGCTCCCTGCCAGATTTTACTCTGAAAACCATCAGACACAGCAATGCGAGTTGGCAGCCTTTCGGCAGCCAAATACGGCGCTGTGTGGTGAGAAATGCACGCACACAAACCAGCACGCAGATGGCAGTAGGTGAGTTTACCCAAGAAAACCACCTACCTGCGCCATATCAGATGGTGGATTTTAACTCCAGACGCTCTGAACCCTGAGTTGCAATAACACAGACCAATGCTACTACATAATTCATCTCCAGAAACATGTCATTGACTCCCCATCTCATTTCCATTCTTGACTGCGGCCCCTGTGGTAGACGTCCTGCGTGCAGAATAGGGAAGTAACCACTGTTTTGTTTGAATCGGAAACATAAATATTTGAGCAGATACTCTATTTACTCGCGTGTAAGCTGGGTAAATCCAGGAGGCAGCTTCAAATTATCAGTTTTGTCTTCCATTTTGTGCGGCTGTCAGAGCAATGACATTAGAACACAACATTAGCAAACGGAAAGGGGAAATTGTTCTGGGCTTTGATTCTCCTAATATCAATTATCTCGTATTTGTGAGTTTAATGTCCTATCATGCTTTGCAGCCATGTGAAAACACTATCTATTATTGGGCAGATATGACTTGTTTTGTTGACAGGGTGAAAACTTTGAGAGCCATTAACGAGAGGCCGTTTACTTGATATTGCCTGGTAATCATTTTGATACTTTGAATATAGGAGGTGCTTCAGTGATAATGGCCAAATATAAATCCGTCATTACATGCAATCTATCAGCAACGTGCTCTCGCTCCAGTGTTGGCTCTCTTTAATAACAGACGTTTCATCTGAGGCGGTCTGGCTCTGTAGCCTCTCCATGACACCAGTACAGCGTTAATACCTTCCTCATATTGCAGAGGGAAACTGCATCAATGCTGAAATGAAGTGTGCACAATGTGGCATCCACACACACACACACACACACACACACACACACACAATTCCCTTTGCCTGCCTTGCAAAAAAAAGCATTTCCTGCTGCTTAATAAACACACATAGAGGCACAGATATTCATAGCATTTGGGGAGCTGCCGACACTCGGGTGTTCAGAGCAGATAAGCCCTGCACCGTCTGTGGCTTGTTTCTCTAACCCCCCCTTTCTTCTCCTCTGTCTCTTCTCTAGGGTACTGTCTGGAGGCAGACCTCGGCTACAAGGCCCAACGGAGTCACAAATAGGAGCGATGAATACCTAAATATCTGGAGAGAAGAGCAGACAAAAGCGGACAATGCGAATCCTGGATTGCCAGCGAACGGGGGTGAAGGAGCCTGGGGAGATCCCTATCACTCTGGCACATGTAGAAAGAGAGCGAGGGAGGGGGAAGCGAGGTTGTCGACATGTTACAGTGTAAGCCCAGGTTGAGGGATAAGCTGTTTGTGCAGACACCAGACAGGGCTTTCATTACTCGCTGTTTAGTCATGCTGTATTTACAGGGTCAGTGCCATGTAACTCCTGATGCACGGGAACACAACGCCAAGGAAGTAACACAACAAGCAGCAACAGGCGCTGGGTTGGCGGCCGCCTTGACCACAATCTCATATCCTAGGGAGTTAGCTTGGTGAGGTGTGATCATACGGTGTTGGCGCACGATGCTCAAAAGCAGCTCTGTGAAAAGCCTCAGTAATTACAGTGGAGGCTGTATGAGTGGGAAGCCGGCATGTCTGCAGCGAAAAAAAACAAAAAAAAACAGACTCCTTTAGCTCATCTCGTAGCGACGGATGAAAGGGAAGAACGGGATTGAAGCATCTGAGGAACCTTAATGTGTAGAAAAAATAGTCTGTTGATTTTTCTATGGATATTTTCACTATTTGTTTTCATGCAAATAAATTAACTCTACAAGATAATACATAGAATTACCAATAGATATATATATTTTTTTTACAGTATTGTTAGGGTATTAATTATAATCATCCTTGAAAGCAACTGAAACCTGCACAATGTGTTGATTCTGAGTAGAACTGCCATGGCAGCAATAGAAAAGCCTTCAAATTAAAATACCTAATTTGATTTTAATACTACTACTCAATGGAGCTTTACAGATATGGGAAAGATGTCATTTGATTCAGCCTGTTTGCACGAAAAGGCGATAATGCTCGAGGCATTCAGTGTGCAATATGAACACCTTTCTTGCTTTTGAAGTGTCATTTGTACGCCATGGAGTCTATACTGAGTCCAGTGTAAACGCATCCGCGTTAATATGCTACGCTCAGAGCTAGTGATGTAGATTAAAAAGTAAAAAAGACTGCTTATGGCGGGCTGATGGAGAAGTTGATGGGTCCAACAAACACAGGACTATTAACCAGGAGATCTGTGTTTTGTTTTGCAAGTTTCGTTGGTGAAGTTTGTCACATGTTGATTAGTGACGTTTGCATACTTATGTTACGTTGTTTGTGTACTTCTTTTACTTAGTTAATGTACTTTTTTAAAGACCAACATGACATTTTTCCTAAACCTAACTAAGTGGTTTTGTTGCCTAAACCGCAGACGTTACCGTAGTTTTGTTGCGTGGCATCCAAATGACATGCAAAAGGCTAAAATACGTCCTCATGACAGGCAGAATGTCCGTGTAATGTTGTGCTATTTATATGCTTTCCCATGAGACCGCGTTGGGTCATTACTGAATACAGTCTCCAACTAATAATAATACATTGTTATTTTTCTAATAAATAAAATGTTTTTAACATGGACTCTTGGAAGATTAACCAATGAGCTAAAAGAGATCCAAATAAAATTCAAATCAAAATGTTCCTGCCCCCTTTTTTAACTGCATTTGGAAACTGCAACGTCTAACATTTTTTGGGCTGTCACAGAAAATGTCTTTCAACCTCCTTTGACACCCCATTCTGTTTCAAACTGAAAATCTCACAGTGATGGACAAAATTGAAGTTAATATTCCTCGCACTTATTCTCCTACTTATCCCATGTGGGGCTATTTGGATGGGATTCTAATTTCTTGCTGGCAGCTGCTGGATTGTGATCATTACAAACAGTGAATATTCGTATGCACATTGTTTCAAATGAAACTCAGCTTTCATGTAAATGCGAATCAGTGAAACATTTTGCAGCCATGGGATTTATAACAGTGTAGATGCATTTTTTACAAACCATATTCTTCCTGACAGTAGCGTTGCTGTAGCTATTTCACTTTTGAACCACTTCCAAAGCGAAATAACTGGTAGCTTGTAAAACTAGGCTTTCAAAGTAACGTCCTCAGCAATGCAGCAACCCAGTGGGACAAGACCAGAGGATCGATACAAAAGCATGGAGAAAAAAAGTATTGTTCTTCTTTCTCAGATGAAATTTAGAATATCGTCCAGAACAACACCCTTAATAATATACTGTTGTAATTGATAATTTCCTAAATTAATGAAAGAAAAATACACTAATTGTTTCAGAGACTCTTCCTGTAAATTGTCATTCTGTCAAAGTGTCAAGGAGAAAGGCACAGAACCACTAATTACTCTCTAATACGGCACACTGGATGAAAACATAAACTAAATGTCTACAATATAAATGTAACAGCCCTAACCGTGACTCCATCCAGCCTCAGTGACAACTGCTCTGTTTATTGACTGGAAGATGAGGTTTGTGTCGGAGTTTTAATTGCATACACATTTCTCAGAGTCAGTGAAATTCTAGCCCAGGCACACAGCAGTTTGTGAAATAGTCAAGAAATTGAATGTATTGCTTCGTGTACATAAACACAAATTTCACTTTTTTTTTTGGTGATGGTCAGCACAAAATCAATTCGTATGTAATTCACGTAATTGTAAACCGGGAAGTATAAAGAGCGGTGAACGTAGGGAGGAGGTCGGGGTGGATGGGGGGGGGGTCAAAAAACACAGGACTTTCACCCAGAAGACCGGTGTTAACCCGTGTGAAACCACAAGTCAAAGTTGATTTATTTGTCACGTAACTTCCGTACTTCAGTTACGGCACTTCACGTGTTATTTTAACCCAAACTACGATCTTTTCCTAAACCTAATTAAGTAGTTTTATTTTGACTTTCTTGAGGCAGGAAAACTAAATCTGAATACATAACTGAGGTCCAGTGTAAAAGGGAAGGGTTATTACCTTTTAACATATTTCTTGTCATAAGGATTACATTATTTATAAAAAAAAACAAAAAACTAAAAGGGATTTTCCAACATATCCTGCTTGAATTGTTAAAGTGTTATATTTGCTAGACACTGTAGGTGGTTTTCTACATGGAAATTACATTTTAAAATGCAAGAAAAATATATAAAATTGAAATAGATCGTGATATGCTGTGGAGAATTAGCTGTCAGGGAGAAAAGGTACATGTTTACATATGACCTGTTATGACAACTGTTGTTGATTGTGTTATCATAGCCAGAGCTACAAGAAACTTAAAGTGGCAATCTCGAAGACTTTCATTTAAATAAATGTCCGTTAAACAACTATCTACAGCCAAATGAGGTAACACAATGGTGATTGAGCCTATGGCCCACTGATGAAAGTTTTGCAATATTTATATATTTGCAATATAATGAGATGGGTGTCTGTGGTGACATTCCCGGAAAAAAAAATACTGTATTCTCCATTTTTCTCCACTTTAAATCTTGTGTTTGCCTTTACAGTGGTGTTAGTTCTATTGCTCCTCCCTTGTGATGTGTGATTGACAACCTTGCCATTGGAGCTGTACTTCTGAGCATGGGGTGGGTGAGATATTTACTGTCACTGGATTTCAGATGGGATGCATGTTCTTAAATGGAATTATTAATAAAAAAATATATAACTGCAACTAAAAAAAAAGCAAAAACAAAAAACAAGTGACAATAAAAATATATATTTACTGCAGATGAAGCATGTATTTCAACTATATTTTTACAAAGAAACAAACTAGTGACTTCAACAGCACACATATTTTCCTTTTACAGCTGTAGCATTACGTGGACATGTGACATTAAGTAGGCATCACTAATCTGATGAAGTAACTGTCTCTTCCTGCCTCAAACACACAGGCATGCAAAAACTACAAAATGCAGACCCAGAGTGATTCTATTCAGCAGGTTGTTGCATTGAATCAATATAGCACATTCTAATGTAAATCTGGTTCCATTTCTAATGTGCATTCATGCTCCATCAGCGTCACCCACACCTCAGTGAACAAAACCTACACGTCATGTGCTGAGGTGTTCAGGCCTACAGTGTATATGGCTGTGCACCTTGGCTTACCAGCCACTGTTGCCTAGCAACGACAACCATGTGCATTTGGGTTTTGTGTGTGTATGTGTGTGTGTGTGTGTGTGTGTGTGTGTGTGTGTGTGTGTGTGTGTGTGTTTTATGTCTTCAGGTCATTTGCAGTTATTACGCGGGCCTCTTGACTTTATTTGCATATAAAAGGAACACACCTAATGTAGAATATTAACTTTTTACAAAAAAATATGTCGTCTGAGTCGGAAGCTTGGGAAGCTCAGCTAAATTCTCCTCTCTGGACACAAATCTAAGCCCATTAGTTAGCTATACTGAAGATCGCTAATGCTAGTTAGTGTTGTTGAAGCGGGGAGGAGGGGCCAACTTTGAATTTTGTGTTTAAAAACCACAGACAAATCACTCACTCTGCCTTTAAAGCATGGAGAGGTCTGACTCATCATGATCATAACATCATTGCTGTCCCCTAGGGTCCAATCAGGACCTGGGGTGGCATTAAAATAGGTGATGAGTACTGCACACTCTCCTCCTCATCCATTCTACCTTCCCTCAAGCACATATACATCCCTTGATCAAAGCCGAGCAGTTTCACCTGCCATTAAAACCTCCTCTATGAAAAAAAAAAAAAACACAAGATGTTTTCCACTGCATACTGCTCTGCACTTATACAGTTTGTCACCAGCCAGAAGGGGTTTTGAGTACTTTGCCAGGTGTTTATGTTTCTGTCTGTCTGTAGGTGGGCAGATTTTTATCAACGCAATAGTGCCACAGCCATGCAAGATGCAGTCACATAACTTTGTAGCTGTGTAGTTGAGATCAAGAGTTCAAAGATGGGTGTGGTCCGAGCAAGGGTGCCAAGAGTAGAGGTAGGAAGTGGAGAAGGAGCCATTGGCATCCCCTACTTTACGCCCCTGGCCCAATTTGGCGTTGGGGCTTGTGTGATCCCATCGCAAGATATAGTTTTATTTTGGTTCTGTTTCATGTGCTGGTAAATCTACTCAACATATGTCCTACTCTCTCAGCTTCAGGGATGCTGACAAGGATGCCATCATTATCCCACAGGACAAAATCTGTCCAGTAAACGACAACTACTCTGCAAGGTGCTGAGATTTTGTGGTTTTTAAAACTCCCTTATATATTGTAACTTTAGACTCCTTAACACATCTTTAGCCTTTCGAACCCCTTAAGTAGTTTTGGACAATACAACAATCATAGACTGTATGTAAGAAGTGGACGTAATCACTGTGACGTCACCCGTTGGTTTGTGGCCTGCCGTTGTGAAGCCTTGATTTCGACATTTTGGCCGTCGGCATGTTGGTTTTTGGCTGTCGCCATCTCGTTTATTTGCAACCAGAAATGACACGAGCGGGTGGAGCTAAGCACAACCGAATGCTGAATTGGACGTTTTCAGGCGACCAAAAAGTTTCTAATTAACTTCCATGAACTGAAAAAACCCTGTGAAAGGGTTAAATTTGTAAGACGAAAACACAGACAACTCCCAGACTGGACAACGCCGTGGTAGCGACCTGTCAATCACAAGGTAGCCACGCCCTAAAGCCTACTCTGCTTTATGGTCTATTTGACTCTAAATGGGACCATAATTTACTATCAACTATGACCATCATGCTGAATTGAAGAAGACTTGAAACTAGCGATTGAGACCGTAAACTCATGTTTACAATGTTTATGAAGTAATAAATTAAGTGAGAAGTAGGGTCATTTTCTCATAGACTTCTATAGGATCGGAGTCGCCCCCTGCTGGCTATTAGAAAGAATGCAAGTTTAAGGCACTTCCACATACATTAGGCTTCACTTTTCAGACCCAGAGGTAGCCCGCTGAAAACAATGTCATGTTGTTTGCTCAGTCTGCATCTGGTGGTTGTGCCACTTAATTGAAGATACCGTGCACCATCAGGTCAAGTAAAAAAATTATGATTTATACATCATTGTATACATATTTCCCTGACATTTGGCGTGTATTTGGTATCTCTGTGACCTTTTAACAAATTTAGCCCTTTAAGATGTCACTGTAATACTGAACACACAGTGCGTGCAGGTTCTTCTCAAACAGTAAGTTGATTTAAGAGTCAGACAGTGTTGAAACACTTTTTTTATCAACAATGAAAGGTTAAATATTTACAACAACCCATAGCAGCAAAATACTCATATACTGCATGACTGGCTGGGAAATGTTAAAGGCACAACCTGAGAGACACAGATGAAGCCAACAGTATCTGCATGCCTGCATATGGTGGGTTTATTCATGAAAAATGTATGAAATTGATTTCATACAGTAAGAATCTTGATCTGAATAAATCAGATGGGAGGAATACATCCATATAGGGAATGACCAAAGACTGGGGTAACCAACAAATAAATATATAAACTGTTACCCTGCAGTACAAGAGTCCAGACCAGCCCTCACATTACAGTGGTTAAGATTAGCCATGCCTTTTTTCTTATAAAACAACTTTCTAATGAGAGAAGACTGGTACGGAGGAGATTCATCCAGCTATTAACTGTCTTCTTCCTAAAGCCTTCTCACTAGCACCCCTAGTGGCCTGACTTAAAGATACTTTGTGAAAATGCTAATTAACAGTTGCTATAGTTGCTATAAATTATTTAAGCTGCAAGTATACTTTTGCTGCTACAGAGAAATGTCACCTTTAGAGTCTAGACCAACCGGCAAGAGCTTTCATCCGTGGACCTGGCCTTCACACAATCTGTACTTTTACATCACTGAGGAGAGGCCATGTGGTTCTTTAAATAAACCCTTTAATTAACCCTTTTTTTTTTTTTTATAATGAATAGGCAGAGCTCTTACTTTAACTGCAGATCGTGTACTTTATTTAGTCATGCAGAAGCTTACAGCAGTAAAGCAGTAACATTAATCAAATGTTAAAAATGGAATCCAAAAGAATTGTTCAACAAATCGGACACTTATCCCTTTCCTGTTTCCCATAATGCTATTCTAAAAATTCCCAAAATTGATGTTACGTGTAGTAGTGTGTTTTTGTTCCCTCTGCTGTGTCTCCTCAGGTGCCGCCCTCCCCCGCTGTGCAGCAGCAGTGACTGGATGTATGCGGCTGCGCCCAATCACCAATCAGGGCCGGGCGGATAAGAGAGTGGGAGAGAGGAGCAGATGGTGCCAGTGGGCCAAACGGCAGTATTCACTCGGTGTGTTTCGTGGCGGTGAACGTGTGTGCCGGGGTCGGCAGTTGCTTTACCGTGTTAAGTGTTGTAGTGCTGGCTTTAGTTTACAGTAATGCTTCCTGTTAGAAAGTAGATTTAAGTTGACCTTTGGAACTTTTCGTTATTGTTAATAAATTGTAAAATTTTGTTTGCACACATCCGTTGCCAGTCTCTCTTTCCTGGGTTTCATTTATTGTTACTCCCTCCATCCCCTTGAGTGTAAACGAGGGAACATAACAATTTGCAAAAGCAACTCTTGTATAGGATTGACGGTGAACGGGACAATGTGAGCAGCCTCCTCAGGCCCTCAAATCAACTATTTAATTCTCATTTTTAATTAATTCTTCTTCTTCAAAAAGCAAAAAACATTAATAGTTCAAACAACTCTAAACTCGATTATTCTCAAACCTGATTCCACACAAAACACACATTGTAGCTCAGTAAGACACTTTTCTTTTGATGCTCTGTCTCCCATGTACCCAGTAATTTATCAGTTAAGTAACCTTGAAACAGCCATCATTGTAACACGGTCGGTGGTTCTTTGCCGGGAATGAGTAAATAACGACCCCTAACCATTTGTGTTATGTCTGCAAATGTGTGTTTTCATTTAGTGAGACATGTGATATTCGAGTGTGGATTATTAACTGGGTTAAATTATCCTGCGAATGCAAGGATAAGACACCAGTGAGCTGTGGATACATTTGATGAGTGTGGTATTTTTTTGTCAGTGACAGTAAATGTATCACTAGCAAGTAGGTGTTTAATGTTTGGCTTTTGATGGACACATCCCTTGTTCAGATTAAATCTGTTGTTGTCCAACTCAAGTGCTTGTCCATGTTGAGATGTTAAATTGTTAAACTCCACGGACAGCACTGTAACCCCCTACAAGCCTCTCCATCAGTGCATTGAGGTCACCCTCTGTCTGGGTGGGTTCTGTTAAATATTTAACCGTCGGGGAACACATAACACAAGCACTGCATTTTACCAATATTAGCTTTGTGCATTACCAAGTGTGCTAATGTAGTCCATCATTATTTCATGGCGCCATCACAATGTATTTGCATCATCTGAAGCATAAATTGAAGTCTATGGATGCTCACTTCAGCCTCAAGTAATCTCTTGGAGAAGAAAAATAGCCTTTTTTTAAAAGGTTATTTTGCCCCCACGTGACAGTTGTCAGTCAACAGTGAAAGCTAACACAGGGAGGGAGAGAAAAAGGGGACAACACACGACAAAGATCCCCGGCCAGAAATAAACTAGGAATGGCCACACAGCATACGTCCCATACTGCTGTGCCTCAACGATGCCCTAGATTGGTAGATTTGATCATGACTAAAAAAAAACCTTGATACAAAGTTCCAAGAAAAAAAACGTCATGCAATAAAACCAGATGTGCCAGACCTCTTTTAACAGTGATATGACACAGATTTAAAGAAGTGGCTTCAAATTGTATCTGATTATTCTGTAATCATACAGGAAGTATAAAGAGCGACAAACGCCACGTAGGGAGGAGGTCAGGGTGGATGGGGTTAAGAAAACACCGGACTTTCGCCCAGTGGACCGCTGTTCGTACCCCGAGTGAAACCAGATGTCAACGTTGAATTTTTGTCACGTAACTTACTTCCGTACATGAGTTATTTTAACCCAAACCACAATCTTTTCCTAAACCTAACTAAGTAGTTTTGTTGCCTAAACCTAACCAAGTAAAGTATTTTAAGCGTAGTTATTTTAACTCAAACCACGATCTTTTCCTAAACCTAACCAAGTTTGTTGCCTAAATCTAACCATGTTGTTTCCTGTGAAGACCGAAGTATATTTTGAAAAGACTGCATGCATGTAACGAGCAGAAATTGACACCTGTAACTGGAAAGTTGTCACGTGTTGCTGGACATTCTTTACGTAAGGTATCATACAATGTATACGTTGATCTGATTAACCCTCATGGGGACCTGAGGGTTAATCAGGTGTCCTCTTTAACATACTCATTTTTAACTGATGGCATATTTCAGAAGTTGGTTACAGAAAATGACACATTTCTTCTATTTAGGGCCTTAGAGACCCTAGCTGTAAAACACTGGTAAATACAATGGATTACGATAGGCGCTCGTTCTGTGATTGGTTTTGACAGTACTTGGTACTTAAGCAAACGTGCCATCTCGCAAAGGGTTACTTCTTCAATGCTTTTATAAATATTGGTTTTAAATAAGGTGAGAAGAAAAGAAAAAGAAAAATTGCAGTTTTTGTAATTACTTTCACACATACAGTGGGGGGGTCTTGGGCACCCCAAACAACAAGCCAGTGTCAACAAAACAACAATGGTTAAATAATGCGACAATGGTGGCATCATATGAATATGCATCCCATGTGTGGTCCCACTTCTGAGACAATGTGATGCATATTTTACTGTATGCAATGCTTTTTTTAAAAGAGAAATTGACTTAGACTAAGATATGTAGCTGAATTTGTCTTTTGATCCGACATCAGGCATGTTCTGGCAACCATCATTTAAAAGCAAGGGTTTTAGTTGGGGTAGTGTAATGAATATTCTCCACTGGAAAGCACTGGGAACAACACAGTGGGTGTTGTGCTAGTAATGCACGATGGAGGGATTTTTACAATGGCCACTGATGTAAAACAAACAGGGAGCATGTGCAAAAAGCCCCCCTTCCTGCTTTTGATGGATTGAAAAGCATTACATGGTGCTAAGCTCTGCATATATGCCTGTGGAGACATAAAAAAAATCCAGGAGCCTGTCCAATATTTCAGAAAGCGAGTGCAAGGCAAAACCTGGCTGGAGAAAGCACCTGGGGGGACAACCTCATACCCACAATCCACATAGCTAGCACAGAGGCCCCAGCATCACACAACTCCAAACAATATAGCATCCCCTTTGTTGTGCACTGATTACTGTTGGGATTTGCCTTCTTATTCTGGTTCAGCTGGCAGTGCAGCTAATGGAGGGAATACATGTGGACGAGTTGGAAGACTCACTGACGGCCTCCTTGGACCTGACAAAATTGCTTTGTCCCTTCGCCTTTACACTCGCCAGCAGTGATGGAGGTATCAGTCCAGCTTGTGCTTTACTTAGAACAGAATCTTGTTTCATCCAGGTCCAAACAACACTAGTAATTTAGTCCAGCTCTGCAGCATTTGCATTGCAAGAGGGGCAGCAGTGGTTTTACAACGGCCGGATTGGTGACAGAATATATAGGCGTCATTAGCCGCGAGGATCACAATGACGCCCAGTCTTCAATAATGCATTGCAGTGTGGGGGATGGACTGCATGTATGCGAGTGTGTGCAAGTGTGAATGACAGAGTGCATAACATCATTCAGAGACTGCTTATGTACGGGCACGTCCTTGCAGCACTGGGTTAAATTGTATGGAAGATATAGATGAAGTGTACCCAGAGGGGCAGTACTCCTGTCATGTCCCAATCAATAATAGAACCATCTTTTATTATTCTCTTTTCTACCTCACTAGCTCTGTGTTTAGGAATGTAGGCTCCTTCAGACGTTTAATCGTTCAAGTCTCCATCGCCAACAAAACAATAAATTAAAGAGTCGAGGAAAGGCAACATCTATTGCGATTTTGAGGAAGGATTTGATTCCAACCCGATAAACATGAAGATTGGTTTGGAAAGAAGAGGAAAAAAGAAAAGAAAAAGATAAACAGGAGGGCTGAATTATTGTTTATTGCAATTTCTTGTAATGTTTTCTTTTTTATTATTTCACGCACTTTGGGCTTTTGGACATCTCCCAGTTGACAACAACATAACCATTATGTTTTTAATCTTCTGATGTGGAAAATGAGAGGAAAATGAAATTTCCATTAAATGCTGAGACAAGAGACCCGCACACGGCAGTGGTTAAACAAAACACAGAACCATACAGCTCAGATATATGAGGAACAAATTGCTATTTCAAAGGTTCAACTCAAGCAAATTCCCTCCTGCAAAGTCTTCCTGCTTTATTCTTCCAGCTGGCATTAACTCCTAATTGCTAGTTGATCCTACAAGCACTAGATAATTGAAGCAAGTTAACCCCTTCCGATCAAATCAATCTGAACTCTTCACGGAACACTAATTTCACAGTCAATAAGAAAAAAAAAAGTGAATCTTTATCACTTCGTCCTCAGGAATCAGGTCTTTTATTTCCCTCTTTTTATCTATTGTTTATCTTGACAGATTGTGCCCACTGAGAGGTCCTGTTGGCCTTGGATGTGTCAGGCTGTTCTGAAACCCACTAACAAGTCACACAATGTCTCTGTGTTTCTGCACCACAAATATGTGCTGGAAACATTCTTGACACTATTTTCATCAGATTTTAGGAAAATAACAGTTTTGGATTTAGTGGTAGAATTATTTTCATCAAAGTATCTTGTTTGTTTTATATGTTACAGCTGCGCTAATACAATGGATTATGTGACTGTGTAATGTAAAAGGTGTCACCCATTGTGACAAACAGAAAATTATCACCCAACCAGAGCAGTTCCCCTCAGCTCCATGGAGCATTTATAGCATCTTTAAGATCATTATCTTTGTTTCAAAACCAACAGTTTTGGTTCACTCTCATTGCTCTCATCAATGTGTAGCAGCAGCCAGCTGTTTTTAGCAGTAAACGTATGGCACATTTCCACCAAGCTGTCCAGTTCAGTTCGTTACACATTAGAATGGTTATTTTTGCGTTGCCATTAGCAAAAGTTGTGGATGGTACCAATAGAACCATTCCATTCTTGGTACCACTTCGGTCGAGTTTCCAAGCGTGCTGAACCGATACTAGAAGGTGGGGTTAAAACACTGCAGACCACTGATTGGTCAGAGAGAATTGTCACTAGCTTGAAGCTTGACATCCTGCACAAACCCGCCATTTTTAAAAAGCCAAGCTGCCGTCAATAGCAACCACAATTTTTAATTCACTCGACCCAGATTTTTTAAAAGCTACACAGTACACTACATCGTTCACACTACAAATACTACAGCATACAATTGACGAAATGCAGACGTTTCTGTTTGGTTGCCGTTGAAATGATTCAGCGAGTGTCCCGTTGAAGATGATGCCATGGCAGCTTCACACATCGTCGCTACGGCGATCACGGTACTATCTGCATTGAAAACACGGCATAGAGAAAAGAACCTGGTACCAAAAGTGAGTCGAGTCGAGTCGAGTTCAGCAGAGCTGTACCATGGAGTGGAAACATGGCTGTAGTGGAGCATTTAGCCGCTCCTTAGCAGATATTTCCCTCGGTAGTTGGTGGAGACCAAAACAGAGCTAAAATGACAGTCGGTATTGGACTTTTGCCAGGTGTCCAGAAACTTGGCTCATGAATGCTAATGTTGCTTATGTCTGATGGATGGGTAAACAGATAATTGTTTGCTATGTCTTTATATGGTGGAAATGTTGTGTTTCAGCTTCTTTCATCATCCTGAAGTGGCAAAAAAATGCAGGCTTAAGGTGAGAGTTTTTAATAAACATGGTTTGTAATATCTTGCACTGTAAATCAAGTTATCAGAAGCACATCATTAACACATTACAACAAAATAATCATATCAGGATACATAATATAACATTATTTATTATGTATCATGTGTATATTGATGTTATCATGCTTACCACTGGAGCCTTACAACGGCACATTAGAATTATATAGACTTCTTTCCCTGCAATTATGAATATTGATGTAAGTCAGTGCAGTATGTGGTGAAAATGAAAGTGATCCATTAAAAATGAAATATCACTTTAAGCTGAAGTCTCTCACACCTTCATGTGAAGATGATCAAAGAATCTCGCCATGTAGCAAGTCATTATAATGCCGCCATCTTCAAGACTGTCAACTGTGTGTCTTTAAATTGCAGCAGTTGATGACAACCCATCAGAATATTCGTCTCTTTTTGTCACCGAGTGCAGATTTCAAAGACCTTTTTATGATCACAATGATATGAGATCTTGGGTATGAATGGCATCCAGGATCACAGAAGCCCGTTCTATGTCTATAACATCAGATATACGCATGCACACAAATGTCAAACAATCTCAGATCTATATCCACAGGTTAAGTCACAGCTGAGCGAACCCTCGAGACTCTCTGAACTCATTTCACGCAATCATGACAAAACTTTAGACGAGAATAGAAGCGTTAAATGGAGAGGTAAATGAGAAGATAAGAGGTGTGAGAGGGGGATTTGAGATGAATGGGGGAGGTGATGGTTGTGGGAGTTAGTGCATGCATGCATCCACTTCATTAACCCTGCGTAGATCTGAATTCCAGACGGACTAAACCGAGCTTCCAATCTCCTCCAAATGGCATTGTCTGATAACACGGCTCTGCCTGACAAAGACATCAATAGGGAGATTCAAAGTCAATGCATATCAAATCACATCACATATTCAAAATCTGATTCTTGGAAAAGGAGTGACATCGGCCTGTTTAAAGGAGGATGTTTAAGCTGTGCGTGTGTATAAACGGTAGGATTTAGATCGCTGCAGGCGAAGAGGGACCCCTGCTCCAACATGGCAGCCCATCACAACTGTTCTGGGATGCCTCTCACACTCTCCCCTCCAGCTTTTCGACGCAGCATGCCAAGCTCGATGACCTTGAGGCCGGTAAGGGACCAGGGTGCCAGGTGACGAGGCTGGTTTGCCAGGTTTGAAACATGCCCCCATCACAGCGGTGCCTGGCAGACGGGTGGCAGTACTCAGCTCTCACCAGCGCCGCACACACACACACACACTCTGGTAGTCATTACCTGAATTTAAACCAAACCGGAGGCAGTGTAATGGTCTCAACCCCCTACGAAAGCCCAACTAATTAGTCCCCTTACGATTTCCGAGCATGCTGAGCATGTGCCAGTACACTGTCATCATCATAAATAAATGAAAAGATGAGCAGATAAAAGAGTCATTATGCTACACTGACAGGAAGCCTTGCACTGTGGCTGACATGTTGACATACCCAGAAAGGATATGGAAATGTCCCAGCAGTTGAACATAACAGGGCCCTTTTTTGGAAGGTCATTCTTGAGGGAAAAGGGATTATTTCATTATCACCAAAATTACCCATCTATTTATTTCATTTGGGCTTTGGAATCATCAATTCCAGCAAGGGGGCAGACAGCGTTCAGCATGCCTATAATTTCATTGTCATCACATTAATAAAAAAACAGTAAAACTAAAGCTCTCATCTTAATGCAGCGTTGCAAAAAAAATACAGTATAATGTAATGCAATACTTACTGTGTCAACATGTGTTTTATGATACATAACTCGAAAAAAATATTCAGCGCATTCACTGCTATCATAAGCTTTGGAAAATCAGTCCAATTAGAGTAAACACCAAATATACTTGACATTATTAAGTGAAAGCAGAAACACAGTTGTATCATTGTGGATGATTGAGAGGCGCTGATGAGTATCACTAAAAATGTTAAAAAATACAAACACGCTGAATGAAAAGCAAACTTATAGTGACTTCAATGGCAGAACAAATCTATGTCATGAAGATAACTACAACAGAAAAGGGGTGACTTGCATTAAAGTCAATAAAAAGCATGTAAAATGTTCTATAACCTCAGATGCAGTGTTGCCACAGGTGGCCAGAAGCTGTATTGCAACAATAGTATTGTTGTACATTCAGTATTGTACTAATTAAAACAGAATCTTTGATTTCAATTGGTTCGTATTGACTAATGAAGTAACCCGGTCTCACAGGAAGGCATATAAATGGCACGACATTACACAGACATTCTGCGTATCATTTCATTTGTACGCCATGCAACAAAACTACGGAAACGTCACTTAGGTTTAAAGTAAAATATGTACGGAAAACAACGTCACAAACGGCACTAAAAAACACGTGACAAACGTTACTAACAAACAGCGGTCTCGAAACACCAGTCTCCTGGTTGAAAGTCCGGTGTTTGTTGGATCCATACACCACGCCACCATTCCTCGCTTTTGATTCTACATCACTAACTCTAACCATAGCATTTATACGCAGATGTGTTTGCAGTCAATACAGACTACATGGCATACAAATAACAAGCCAAAAGCAAGAAAGGCGTTCTTATTGCAAGCTAAATGCCTTGCGCAATATTTTATCATTCATATACCTTTTGGGCCGAACGGGCTGAATGGAGGTTATCCTCTATTTGATGGAGTAAATCATTGTTTACCTTAAAATCGCCTGAAATTGGTGAGCTTGTATTTTCAATGTTCTTCCCGTAACAAGTTTTATAAATGCCTATTGACTGAATTTGCAGGTTCACTCCGATTGCATCTTTGACAGTCTGCCCACTGGTTCTCTTTTTCTCTTTAATAGCATATTCAGGGTCAGTAGCCTCAATAGCGTGAGGTTAAAAGGTTCTCCATGGTTCAACATGTGACTTTGTGAACATAAGATTTAATTGATTGTATCTGAGGCTAAATGCCACGAAAGGTGTTTAATGCTGTGGCAGCTGTTGCTCAATAGCTCTGCACTGGAGGAGGCATGCAAACTGAATGGACTTCCTGACAAAGACACCTGATACAGGTGTCACATGACCAACAGCATGGTGGATGTTTTCCAAAAGTGAGATTTTAAGCTTTAAAATGACCATCTCCTGTTATGTTTTATTGTTTCTCTGGTTTGGAAATTGTGGCCATTGCTTTGTTCTGTGACGTTAATCCTAGCTGAAATGTTGGGTGATGACCAAAGCTTGGGGCAACAGGGTTCAGTGGCTTTCCACCCTGAGTGGGTGAGCTGTTAGTAGGGTTGAGAGGCATTGAGGGTAAATAGGTCATGGCACGGAAACACTGATCTGGTTAGAAGCAGTGAGGGGAGAGGAAGAGGTTGGGCATGCTGCATTTGTAAAGAAAGGACAAAGGCCAGAGAGGCAAGAAAGCTGGGGGGTTTTGGTGAGCAAACAAGGGCAGGAAAGGAACAGTGGAGATGTCCGAAGGCACCCTGATGTGGTTGTAAGAGTGTAAGAGATAGTGTGTGTGTGTGTGTGTGTGTGTGTGTGTGTGTGTGTGTGTGCGCGCGCGTGTGTGTGTGTGTGTGTGTGAAGTTGTTCTCACAGACGGTAATGGCAGCTTTGCTTCATCCAGTTCCTCTCAGACTTCACTGGTGCTACTGTGATGTATTATTGTTTTAATATGTGAAAGTTAGGGTTGGGAAATATGACCAAAATATCATATCACATCATTTTTAACTGACTTCATTTAATTTCAAAAACAGTGACGAAAAAATATTAAATGATGACATTTTCTTTCCATGACTAAAACTATGATGAAATATATTCTGATTTTCATCAACAAATTATGACCAAACAATAATGTAAAAGCTGGGCAAATGGACAAATGAACTATAATGCAGTCTCATTCAACAATGCCTGGAGGCATTCAGAAAATCACACACTAATAAGCATCTTACATTTCAGTATATCTCTGTCAATAATGTTAGCGGATGTTAACCATTCTTAGGAGGAAAAAAAGTAACATTTCGGTTTCTACCATTGTGCACAGTATAAAACAATAAAAAACAACAAAATGGTATCATTTTTACTCCAAATGGAGTAGTTTTATTATAAAAATGAAATATGATCAAGTACAACTCAGATAATAACAAATAAGATCAATAACAATGTAAATAAGATAACTAAAAATAATCCAAAGTCAAGTATGTACATTCAATATAAAAACGGTCAAATATATTATAAAATAAAATGTTCTTGTGCGTTGATTTTGTAACTAAAATATTTAAAATCATTGCCAAACAAACATTGTTTGGACAAAATACACTTGGAGTGTTGTTTTAGTAGTGTTAAGGCCTCGTCTTTTAGAAACACCACCACAGCACTTTATGAAGTTTTTAAAGACAGTGTTTTAACACACAGCTCAGCCAAGTCAAGTGAAAGAGATAGTATACCTTTCTACTTCTTGTTTTTCTACAACAAAAGCCAGCTGTTTGTTTGAGTGAAGAGTTTTTGAGTTTTCAATCCAAAGCAGGTAGTTTCTAGAATGTTCTTAAATGAGGTGTAATTTTCTTTACCAGTTGCAGTGCTACTATTTCATCAGTGACAGTGAGTTTGCGATTTTTCCAATTTGTCCTTAATGGGCAGCCGTCAGAGCGATATGCCATCTTGGTAATGGGCCCAACTGGCTATTGTTCATAATAGGATCTGATTGGTCCGAACGCTCTCAGATCCAGATTTATTGGCCGGCGTGCCTGTCTGTGCCCTTGACTTGATGCCCACATTACCTGCCTTTACCTCTGCCTCCATATTTTTTTGCTTATTAGACTAAGCAGAAAGTAATTATTTCTCAGTCATTCCATTTGCTTGGCAGTGGGAGGCAGACTGGAGGCAACCCACTTCTGCAGAATAATCAGCTCAGAGCAGAGGTGGCAAGTGCGTGTGAATGTCCGGGATTCAACCTGCCAATACAACATGCGCGTCATGATGCCGAGCCCTGGTGAGTAATTTTTAAAAGCCATCTTTAAAATCCTCTTGTTTTCAGCAGCTCTCTCACATCCCTCGCTGACTCCTGCTTTTTTTTTTTTTACTTGACTATCTACCCTCTCATTATTTCTTCATCCTTTGTTGCGTCTGCCTGATTGTTTCAGCTTCTTGTCTCCTCCTTTAACTCTTCCTCTCCCTCTCAATCCTGCACTAATTTGCCCTCACTCTAGTCTCAACCTTTTTCTCTCCTTTTCAATCATACCCTTTTTTTTCCCACTTTTCCTCTTACTCTAGTTTCTCCCTCTCCCTAACTCATTTCTACTCCCTCCATTCTCCCCCAGCCCTCCCTCCCTGTCCTCTGTAATAGCCTCGCGTCTCTACTGGCTCCATCTGTCACGACCATGAAGGGCACGATGCCCGCTGCTCAGCTCAAACCTCGGAGCTGCCACTCTGGCCACTGGACTGAACACACTGGCATATGTGTTGTTCAGAAGAATGGCGCTACACGACTGTGACGCACACACACACACACATACACACACACACACACACACACACACAGCCAGGTGGTGCCATGCATATGCATACACAGGAATGCGTGTGCATGTGCGTGCGTGTATGTCCGAACAAGAAAACACACACACATGCACACACTCCAACTCTCTGATGAGCTCCAAATATACAGTTTTGGGACAGAAACATATTTTTAGGCGTTTTGGCTGGATACTTCTCATTACTCTGACAATTGACACAAAATCTGCAGCAGTCCTTGTCCACTGTTCTTGCTTAGTGGTTCTTGTCCTGCTCTGCCTCTGGTTGGCTTACCCAGCTATTCTCACCCTAAACCTAACTAATCTCACTCCTCATGCCTAAACCAAACCAATCTAACCAACAAAGGCAACGAGTAATAAGAGGGAAAGTGGTGGCCAGTAGGAAACAAAATCAAGAAGGTCAAATGATGTCATTCTGCATAATAATTAGCCATGTGCTTCTGTTTGTTGCACAGCGAGTGCGTATTTTCGGACCAAAGAGCCTTCGGAACAATAGGGGTTCGTTTTGGGGATAATGGTTTGTGAAACAAATGGGCTTTAGGTCCAATGGGACATTTTTGGACTATTGAGGTTTCGGAATAGCGGGCCGTCAGAACAATGGGCAGTCCTCCAAGGGGACACAGCAATGACACAAGTATTAGCCACAAGGACGTAAGGATGTGTTTAGACTAGGGCTGTCGATAATAACACGTTGACACAAATTTGTTATATATGTCACCAAATTTTTTAACGCATTAACGCATTTGATCTTCCAGATGTTGTACCGGGCTCAGTTTTACTGTATAATATGAAACTAGAAAACCTAAGGAATCCATTGGTACCACTCATGTCATACTAGCTCGTCGCGAAAGAGGCTAAATGAGGCTCCAAACTTATGCTATATTTTGGCGAGGAAAAACTGTCATGTCTATTTTCAAAGGGGTCCCTTGACCTCTGACCTCAAGATGTGTGAATGAAAATGGGTTCTATGGGTACCCACGAGTCTCCCCTTTACAGACATGCCCACTTTATGATAATCACATTCAGTTTGGGGCAAGTCATAGTCAAGTCAGCACACTGACACACTGACAGCTGTTGTTGCCTGTTGGGCTGCAGTTTGCCATGTTATGATCTGAGCATATTGTTTTATGCTAAATGCAGAACCTGTGAGGGTTTCTGGACAATATTTTTCTTGACATTTTTTTTTTTTTTTTAATTTTTTGGACATTTGTCAGAATTTTTTTGGGACATTTTTAGATTATTTTTTTTTTTTTTACATTTTTAGATATTTTTTTTTCTTTTTTGACATTTTTCAGAATTTTTTTTTCTTTTTACATTTTTTTGCATTTTTTTTTTTTTTTTTTTTTTTTACATTTTACGGATATTTTGAAAAAATTGTTTCGGCATTATTCAATTTTTTTTTTTTTTACATTTTCTTTTTACATTTTACAAGTTTTTTTTCGACATTATTCAAACTTTTTTTTTTTTTATTCTTTTTTGACATTTTTCGAATATTTTTTTTTCTTTTCTTTTTTTTTTTTTTTGACATTTTCAGACTTTTTTTGGGACATTTTTTGAACTTTTTTTTTTTTTGACATTTTTCGGATATTTTTTTTTCTTTTCTTTTTTTTTTTTTTTTTTTTGACATCAGACTTTTTTTTGCTTTTTACATTTTTTGGAATTTTTTTTTTTTTAATTTTTTTTTTACATTTTACGGATATTTTGAAAAAATTGTTTCGACATTATTCAATTTTTTTTTTTTTTTTTTACATTTTTCGGACATTTTTTTTTTTACTTTTTCTTTTTACATTTTACAAGTTTTTTTTCGACATTATTCAAACTTTTTTTTTTTTTTTTTTAACAATTTTCTGACATTTGTCAGACTTTTTTTGGGACATTATTTGAATTTTTTTTTTTTTGGACATTTTTCGGATATTTTTTCTTCTTTTCTTTTTTTTTTTTTTTTGGACATTTTCAGACTTTTTTTTTCTTTTTACATTTTTTGAAATTTTTTTTTTTTTCTTTTTTTTGACATTTTTCGGATATTTTTTTTTCTTTTTTGACATTTTTCAGAATTTTTTTTTCTTCAATTTTTTTTTTACATTTTACGGATAGATTGTAAAACAAATTTCGACATTATTCAATTTTTTTTTTTTTTGACATTTTTCGGATATTTTTTTTTCTTTTCTTTTTTTTTTTTTTTGACATTTTCAGACTTTTTTTGGGACATTTTTTGAACTTTTTTTTTTTTGACATTTTTCGGATATTTTTTTTTTTTTAATTTTGTTTTTTACATTTTACGG
Organism: Sebastolobus alascanus; assembly: GCA_916701645.2. NCBI lineage: Eukaryota > Metazoa > Chordata > Actinopteri > Perciformes > Sebastidae > Sebastolobus > Sebastolobus alascanus. The sequence continues at coordinate 1,318,863 of CAKAOJ020000015.1, read as the reverse complement.
ATATTTTGAAAAAATTGTTTCGACATTATTCAATTTTTTTTTTTTTTTACATTTTTCGGACATTTGTCAGACTTTTTTTGGGACATTTTTTGATTTTTTTTTTTTTTTTAATTTTTCGGATAATTTTTTTTTCTTTTTTGACATTTTTCAGAATTTTTTTTCTTTTTATATTTTTTGGAATTTTTTTTTTTTTAATTTTTTTTTTACATTTTACGGATATTTTGAAAAAATTGTTTCGACATTATTCAATTTTTTTTTTTTTTTTCATTTTCTTTTTACATTTTACAAGTTTTTTTTTCGACATTATTCAAACTTTTTTTTTTTTAATTTTTTTTTGACATTTTTCGAATATTTTTTTTTCTTTTCTTTTTTTTTTTTTTTTGACATTTTCAGACTTTTTTTGAGACATTTTTTGAACTTTTTTTTTTTGACATTTTTCGGATATTTTCTTTTCTTTTCTTTTCTTTTTTTTTTTTTTTGACATATTCAGACTTTTTTTTGCTTTTTACATTTTTGGGAATTTTTTTTTTTTTAATTTTTTTTTTACTTTTCACGGATATTTTGAAAAAATTGTTTCGACATTATTCAATTTTTTTTTTTTTTAACATTTTTCGGATATTTGTCAGACTTTTTTTGGGACATTTTTCAATTTTTTTTTCGGAATCATTAACATTTCCGACACCTCTGACCTCCAGATATGTGAATGTAAATGGGTTCTATGTGTACCCACAAGTCTCCCCTTTACAGACATGCCCACTTTATGATAATCACATGCAGTTTGGGGCAAGTCATAGTCAAGTCAGCACACTGACAGCTGTTGTTGCCTCTTGGCCTTTGGTTTGCTATATTATGATTAGAGCATATTTTTTATGCTAAATACAGTACCTGTTAGGGTTTCTGGACAATATTTGTCATTGTGGTGTGTTGTTAATTTATTTCCAGTAGTAAATATATACCTACATTTGCATAAAGCAGCATATTTATCCACTCCCATGTTAATAAGTATTAAATACTTGATAAATCTCCCTTTAAGGTACATTTTGAACAGATAAAAAAATGTGGGTCAAATTGCGATTAATCACAATTAATCATGGACAATCATGCGATTAAATTAAATTAAATATTTTATTTGATTGACAGCCCTAGTTTACTCATAAAACTTTAATGTTTAGGAATAAGCTTTTAGTTAGTTTAATCACAGGTTTGTGTCTGGGTGCTATGCAAGGGGGCTGGAGTGTTTGCAAGGAATACTGGGTATTGTAGGAATGGATGGAAATGCATAAAAACTGCATCCTCTGAAAAAAAGGATATATGAGATAAAAATCCTATACCTTTTTTAACAATTTAAGTAAAATTAAATATTTGCAATGGATGCCACGATAAAGAACTCTCAATATAGGACTTCAAATTGTAGTAACAGCAGAGGTAACATCATTCACAAATGCCTGAGGATTTTGCTTGGAGACTATCTGCAGGTGTTAGTGTTGTACTGTAGCATGTGCCTCACCTCTCTCTCTCTCACACACACACACACACACACACACACACACACACACACACACTCATACACCCTCCCCCCCTGTGTATACGTGACGGCTTAGCTTCCCTTCCTAATCGATGATCTGGCGTTCTTAATTGAGCACTCTCCCTGCCTCAACCTGAAACCAATAGGCACAAGTGGGGGAAACCTGGGCTCAGCTACACTGCCCCACTTTATCTGTTCAGATTGGGAACAAGAGGACACCTTCATGCTCATAGGTGGACGAGCACATAGACGGACGTAAGACAATCCTGCTCTGAAGTGCCACAGTGTTGAGACGCAGCCAATTGGGTGACCTTGAACTGTCTGAAATGTGTGAATAGGGACATTGTGTGTACATGTGTGTGACAGAAGAAATTCTACCCAAGAATGAATGACATGTTGCAAAAATAAGAATTTAATTCTGAAGGCTGAAATAATATTTCACAAACTGATTAACATTTAGCCAGATGTAACTGATATTCCTTAGCTCGTCATGGCTTCTCACTGCAGACTCACAGAAACAAAACCTCTGTATATACAAAGAATGTCCACACACAGCCCATTTTTCACAGTTTCACAGCACTAGCTGTGCCAGGCCAACAGTATTTATTCAACCAGACAACCATTCTAATTGGAGTTTTTCACATCATTACTTTATTGGCAAAAAAAGAAGAAAGAAGATTAGAAGCGTTATTTCCAATCTAGGAAATATTACCTTATTTTGGCCATTTTGAATTCTGCATTTGACAGTAATGTCGCCCAAAACACAGCTGTAAATGGTATGTTTATATGGACATTTTGTCGAGCAGTACACTCATTTTGTGTGTGAAACAAAGATATATAAAGAATAAGTGTGTGCTCTTCAGATGGTGTGTGTGCGTTATCTATTCTTCATGTGAATAGGATTTGTGTGTAGCTGCATGTGTGTTTTTATCTGTGCGTAACAATGAGAAGAGTTTGAGTGTGTTTGTGTAGGTGCATCTTTCTTTGATGTGTCACTTTTTTTTATATTTCCATCCACCTCGTTACTATAGTCACCCACTTTGAAACGGAGCGCTCTACCGTCTGGTTGCCAATGGATACCATAACACAGCACTTGATACTGTCACTTACACCAGCATCATTAGATTCTTCTTGCAACGCTACTCAAATTAAAACCACTTAGCTGAAATGAAATGCATGTATCATATCTGTGACTTTTATAGCTGGTTTAATTTATACTGTCTATAGATACAGAGAGTACTGCTAATAATATGAAACGTTTTCCCTATTGTGACAAACAGGATAAACAGCTGGGAGAGACAGAGATAGATGGATCAGACTATAGATGATAGATGTGAATCTGTAATCCTTTAAAAACTGCCTCTCTGTCACACCTCCCCCTGTTGTCATAATACTAGAAAGAGCTTCTGGATGAGAAAACACAAGCTATAGGTTCAAGTGGGTCTGTTAGAATCCTGAGATGACTAAACCTGGCCCAAGGGACTGCTGGGATAAACATTTGGATTTTATAACCACTTTTATAAAAGGGAACACAATAGCAGCCAGAGGAAAATCTGATTATTAGGATCACTATGCAAATGTGTGCTCGAGCGAGGCGTTCATATCCTAGCCATCTTTTTGTAGAAGTGGTTTGGAGAGTGAGAAGTAACACTTCCTTTAGGGCATCTGTATCGCTCAGCCAGCATGCTAATATTAGCACTGGCATAGTAAATATCTCCTATTTCTTCGGTGTATACAGCGTGTACTGCATATGTGTGTGTTGTGTGATGCCATGAGGAGGCGTGTGAACACGTCAGGGCTGTCAGCGAATATTCTGAATTTAAATATATACTGGAATAGTAAAAAAAATGAACTGTTATTCGAATATCGGCTGTCTGCCTCGCGCACACCGAATGCATGACGGGAGTCACACAACCTCACTTTCATTAACTGAAAATTAAATGTAACGTTAGGTCAAGCTGAACGAGGACCAACAACCGTAATGATGGCATAGAAGTCGGCCGCATAGAGAGTGACACCGTGTCAGCTTGATGTGAAGCAATCTTCATTTCACACACACTTACACGCAAACACCCGCTTCAGAGCAAACATATTCACGCGGAAAATATTCCATGTTCTGAAGGTAAATGGGCTTCTATTGCAGTACTTTGATGACATAAATGTCAGCTGATATACACTAATGTCACAGAATTACTGCAGGTGCTCAAGGCTTTGTGTAAGTGAAGACATCCCATCATTCTCATCATTGCCCCCAGACACCGTTAAGATGAGAAACATGGTTGTAAGGCAAACATGTAATTGACAGACTCCTTTTGACCAAGGCTTTATCTTTCCTGTTCCCTGCTGAGGTATCATACGGCGGCTTCACAGTGTTGCGTGCATGATAAATACGATGGCTGACATCATATCATTACAAAATATTCCTAACTGTTTGTTAGTGTTTGAAGGTGAACAGGGATTTCTCCCACTGAATAATTACAATAGAGGCGTTAATGTTGAGGACATTAACTGAGAAGTCCTATGATTTCAATAATGTTCGGACACAATTTAATTTGACATTTAAAGCATTAAGCATAAGCATTCATTTGGAGTCTTGTTTGTGCACCTGACAAATTTAAATCAAACTTAATTCACCCTTCGCTAAGCCCCGCCCCCTGCTGCTACTCCATCACGCCGTCGGAGCTACCAGAGAGCTTACACCGTCACTGACTCCCTGAATAAATCTAATTTTAGGAAAAAACAGACAGAAGGGTCTTAATGATATGCTAACGTAACGTTTCTCTGCTAATGTAATCGTATAAAAAAATGCTCAAGATCATAACATGGCAAACTGCAGCCCAACAGGCAACAACAGCTGTCAGTGTGTCAGTGTGCTGACTTGACTAAGACTTGACCAAAACTGCATGTGATTATCATAAAGTGGGCATGTCTGTAAAGGGGAGACTCGTGGGTACCCATAGAACCCATGTTCAGGTCAAGGGTCCCCTTTGAAAATGGCCATGAAAGTTTTTCATCGCCGCAGATTTTGCATAAGTCTGGAGCGTTATTAAGCCTCCTTTGCGGCAAGCTAGTATGACATGGTTGGTTCCTTAGGTCTTCTAGTTTCATATGATGCCAGTATCTTCACTTTATCTTTAAAACTGAGCCCGCTACAACCTAGAAATTGGTTAAAGAAATTGATTGCGTTAAAACAAATTTGCGTTAAAACGTTATTATCACGTTAACTTTGACAGCCCTAGTTGAAACGCAACGTTTTAGAGATGTATATCTCCTTCCAACCTCTTCCAGTAACGAGTATCACTATTACACGTGCTCCAGGCAAAACGTTTAACCATGACCAGCTCAAAATCCACAAAGCCATCCTGAAAATGAAGAAAATCTGAAACGATTGCATGAGAGTCTATGGAGCAGAGCCGGATAGTTGTCGGACCCTGGTCAGAGCTGGCCGATGCTACGCTATGATTGGCCAGTCTTCTGTAGTTATCAGCTAGTAGCTAACCTTGTCTGTGCGCCGTTTGGTGCAGAGCAGGTAGTGCACAATAGGGTTTAGGTGAGCTTTTTCGCTGAAAGAAACCGCTTGCTTCGGCTGAAAGGACTCCGATGAGAGCGGTGAGAGTGAACCTAAGCAGTAAAGAGCTGAAAGAGCTACATAGAGCTGCATAGTCTAGTGATAATTATGTGTGGGTTTGTAACTATGAGCAACCATTTTCACATATATATAGTTACTTGATCTATTGTTAATACAAATATATCGATTCATGCTGTCTAAAAATGAACTAATCAAAGGTCGAGATAGTCTTTGTCAGAATGGAGAACTGTGCTTGATGAACTTGGCTGTTCAGCTTCAAGAAAATCCTGGTGCTAAACACTGCTTCCTTCTATGTTGACCTAAGTAATAAGTTGAAGTAGGCTTGTTCCTTTTTTGAAGTCTAACAGTCAATGCAGTTTTAGTTGTCCGTGTCTGGCCAGCTGCCCTTGAGGTCCCCCGGGCTGACTTTCTGACAAGATACTTAATCGTTGCTCAGGGTGTGTGGCTGACCTGTCAGTAAACTGCACACTCCTTTGAGATAAATGTCTCAAGGTGGAGCAGAAATTTAGCCGTCGTTAGTGTGTCCAGTTCTCCCTCGGGGCTTTATTGGTCAAGAAATCAAACAGCTGCATGATTGTGTTTTAAGTATCAATGATATAAAAAGAAATATTGCCATTATTTGTTTGTTTATTTCAGGATCCCCATTAGAAGCAGATGGGTGTTTCTCTAGTCTTCCTGGGGCATGAACAACTAGTGTTTGATTCAAACACACAAGTTGTTGAAATCTTGAGGCCTGTGTTTGAAAAATTGGTCAAAACTGTAAACTCCACACTATGACACGTTAGTTGGCTAACTGAAAATGTCTATCTTAGCAGCAGGGATTTCTGGGCACCAGGTACTACAGTATGACATAGGAACTAACCAACATGTTCTCAACCCAACTCGTCACATACTGACGCTTTGTCAGATCCCTCTATATCACGCAGTGAACACATATTAATGTTGTGAATGCAACGAAACCACTTAGTTAGGTTTGGGAAAGAACATCATGGTTGGGCTTAAAAATCACTACATTTGTACAGTGAACTGAACAATGAACGTTTTGAACATAGGACACAAACAAACAGCTAATCGTAAAGTGAAAGTGAAACGTAACGCACGGGACACTAACAGCGGTCTCCTGGAGGAAAGCCTTGTGTTGTTGGACCCATCCACCTCCCCTCCCGCCCGTCCTGTGTCTTTTCACTCTTTAAACTACGTCACCACAGCACTTTCCCTGAGCCTTTAATACTGATGCGGATGGGTTTACATTGTAGTAAATGGAATAACCACATAGTTCTTTAAACCATATAAAAAAGTTCCCCTAACCTTACACAAAGTGTTGGTCACCTCCCCACAGAACACAATTGCTGAACACACAGCAGCTGTTTTTAGGAAACCAAACATGCAACTTTACACTCGGGAAAAGAGACTTTGTGACCGCTTGCAACAATGTGCGCCAGAATGTACTAACAACTAGTTGTCAATATGTCGTTGCACCGGTGTCACCGAGACAAATTCTCAGTACATTCATTACATTTAATACCCCTCTCTATTTCATATGCGCTCTGTATCCTCACATTTTATACGTGCTTAGTGCTTTGATTTCATTCTGTCAGCTGTCGGAACAACCTCAGATGAACCTGGCTGGCTCAGTCCATACCTTATAAAACTCTGCTTTACTTTGACCATCTCCATGCCCTAGTGTCTAATGAGTTGATAGATAATAGGCACAAGTGTGCACAAATGAAACTACCTCATTATAGACTTTGGTTAATGAGCTTTCAACTCAACGCCCCCCCTCCATCCATTCTCTGTATCACCCTCAGGTGTTGTCTTTGACATGTGGAAAGAAAATAATTCATGGTGTGCTCGTACACTCACACACACAAACAACCACAGGGTCCGTACTGTGATGCTGCACACATTGTCAGTCTTGAGCACACACACCTCCATTTAAGTTCGGAGGCAGTCAATCTCTATCATTTGTTGCTAGGGATCCGCTGTCACCACTGACATTAAGGCTCCCCCCCTCCTCCTTCTCTCCATATCAGCAATTGCAAGCAGGCAAATCCACGCACAGGTCCCTGGGCATGTATAAAAAATATGTTTGGATCCAATTTATTCTGTTTGTGGGAGTGTTACAGGTACAACAAATTCTACTGTGGGCTTTCAAAGTCAAAGTGAATAGAAGGACGCTGGCTACAGGTCCCTGGAGTATAGAGTTTCATAGCTGATCATTCATGAACTATTGTAATACCAACATTACGGATGGAGCAAAAATGCTCCACCATAGTCAGATATTTAAAGTGGAACAGACAGTCTGTATCATCGATTGAGGAAAAGGAGGTCCATTGGGTCGATGGAGAAGAGTAAACTATTTCAGACTGCATGAATAACTACGATTCTATCGTGTCAATGGTATATGGAGCAGAATTTCACTGTGACCTCATGTAACCCCATGCATTTTAGCTGCATTCTACACTTATATAAAGAATGCACTAATGTAGCATAGTACACTTACAATGCAGCCTACATTTGTTTATTTATTTATTTTGTACAAATTAAGACTACACAAACATAAACAAATAATAATAATAATACACAATGCAGGAAGAGGCAAAAAAAAACCCACAGGGCTTATTTGAAGCCTCCACCTAAATAGTGTTAAAATTTCACAATGTTTTATAGAACATACAGAAATAATATGACTACAATATAGTGATGACAGTCAAATTAGAACATGCTATATATAATAACAACAACAACAATTAATATGCATAAAAAAGACAAGAAATGTGTTGGATGTGCATAAGCGAATGTGCGTGTGTGTGTTTATGTGTGTGTAAGTGCATGTGTTTGTGTTTGTGAGGGGGATATTGGTTTTTCTATCTACATTGACTGAGCAATAGTAATCATACATAACGCTATGAGTGAGAAAAACATACATGGACAACATGGGGAAAAGCAGTCACAAAACAGTTTTTCATAGATGTGAAAAGCTGCTGCATAAATTGGTACCCCTAAATCTCATTGAAAATTGTCCTGTACTGAAATTTAGGAGGTTGAAGATCTAAAGATTGACGGGTTGAGTAAGAATGGATCTGAGAATTTGCTTTAAAATAGAACTGCTCAGGAATATTCCCTTCACCAGAAAATCTTTTAAATAAAAACACATATTTGAGAAATATTAATGTCATAAATAAGATTGAGCTGCAATCCTAAAAAAAAAAACGTTTTTGGAGGACCAAAATTTCTTCAAAAAAATAAAAAAAAATGACTGATGATTGTACTTTATTATAAAATATGCAAGGTTTTGATTATAAAACTACTTACAGTGTTTTTATAAAGTTGTTTATATTGATATACGGAATACTGATTACTATGTTGCAGCATTCCATGCAAATAAATAAAGTATAAGTATGTTTCTGTGTCTAATGACATCATCAGAACACACATTTTACTTGTGAGCATGTATAACACAAGCACTCACATACATACCTTCTCCAGATAGCTTGCAAGGCACCTGACTCGATGCATAGGATATAAAATGTTCTATTTGAGGTAAAGTTGCAGTCACAAAAGGTGCCTATGTGTAGTGTATGATAGCCCTATGCAGGTATACCAATTTAGTATTTGCGTGCGCCATTGACAGGCGACCAATTGAAACAGACTGTTACCTTGATTAAGATTGCGGATTGGTTTGAAAATTATTGGAAACATTTGGGATAATGTACGAAAAGGTCTAGTCAATTTTAGACATTTTATTGCGTTAAAGTTACATATTATACCTTTACAGTAAGGGCTTGAAGAAAGAGCAATATTATCATCTTTTTTTTAAACTTTGAAAAATATTTATGAGGAGTAAATATAAGAGTATAACTTTATTTTATTGATGACTGTTGATGCATGTCCCCCGAGACATAATGTTCTATAGGCTTGAACTCTGACATGGAACATTTCTGCCCTGTCAACTATCCAATAAGGCAGAAATGCTAAAAAGCAAAATAAAGACAAAACAGTAGCACAGAGGAATGATTTTAATCTCCAAGTACCCTGCCATGGCAAATTTATGACTGTTGTAAAAATGCATTAAAAGCAGAAGATCATAAAGTATAATCAAAGTGAAGTATAAGGGGAGAAACAGGTATAGGATAACAGAGGTGAAAATAGCAAGTGAGCATTAAAGAAGTGAAGGAGGGGGAAGAGGGGGAGATTGATACTCCCTGTGTGAGGCTTCTCACCTTCCTGTTCTGGTCATCTGCTGCCATACGCTTGACATGACGTTAACAAAAAGATGAAGACATCTTATTGGCATCCTGCCTCTGCGTCTCCCAACTGCCCTCCCTCCTGTCTGTCTCCATCAGTGTCTCATTTCCTCTCTCTCTCTCTCTCTTCCACACTATCGCTTTGCCATACTCTCCTGCTTTGTCTCTTTTTGTCTTTTATCCTTCGCAGTGTTGCTGCTAACCCCTCCATCCTATTTCTCTACATATTTCTCCTTTATTCATCCCCCTCACCTTCCTCCCTCTTGCCCTAATTTACAAGTGTTTTGATTACTAGTTGAACTAAAACTATCTTCTTGTATCTGCCTCCCCCCTCTCCTCCTCCTCCTCCTCCCCCCCCTCCTCCTCATCCTCTTGTTTATCACATATCCTGTTCTTCTCCTCTTCTAAATCACATTTTATCATGTGCTGTCTCACTTGCACTTGCTTTCTCAATACTTCTGTGACTTTTCCACAGTCTCAAACTTGTATTTTTTTACTGCATTTAAACTCTTTATTCTGCCAACTTATTTTGCAATATGATGGCACGCAAATTGCACTTGCATAGTTGGACTACAACAGCATCCCATCTTCATTAGTTCGGACAATAGGGCCTAATGCATAAATGACCCAAGTAATGTAATTTTGATGTCAGGTATGATCAGTGGTGGTAAAAAACAGATAATTAAGCATTAGGCTTTGAGAGGCCGTGATTTACAGTGATTAAGGGGCGTTGTTAGGCACAACGCGGAGCGGAGTTTATGAATTTATTACTGTAAATCACAGCCTCAAGTGGCGATAAAAGGCCGGTGGACTGGGCGGCAGCAACATCAGGTGTTTCTCCAAATCAAACGCCAGGACACAGTGGGTTCCCTGGCTGCTCAAACATAAATTCCCAGAGGCTCTGGTTGTCTCTTTCGCCAGCATCTTTGTGTTTTTTTGTGCATTCATTAAATGAAAGCGGACCACATAGTCTATTTAACGATCCCGGTGTTGTGTTGAATACTATTTCCCAGTCGATATGTTTTCCCCCTACTTAAACCCTTATCCCTACCTGCACCAACGAGGGGGGCGTTATAGAGAGGCGAAGTCCCCCCCCCTCCAGTGGACGCCATGGGACCTTATTTCAGAAAAAAATACATGTGCCAGCCTATGGCGAGAGACAAATATTTTTTTGATCCCGTTTGAATTACGCCATGAATCACATATATGATGTTTGTCAATCTAAAACATAATTTTGCAAGGCAAGAAAGTCTCAGGTTGTCGTAGTATCATTTAGTTTTGTGTGAAACAGCTTAGTGAACGACATCTCTCATCTTGCACAATATACGTCACCAACACTAGCTAGCTAGCTAACTAAGCTATGTTCCATGCACGTATTAAAGCTGATCTTACCTGATGTGTTTTATCCAGCGACTCCTGGTCTTTTTATCAGCCAGGAAGAGAAAGAACGAGCGAGACCCGTTGCTCATGTGAGTTCATCCCAGTAGGAAACACACAGGCATCGTAGCTTCAGAGAGAGAGATGTCTTTCTAATTACGTATTTTCACAGTCTTATACTTAAACAGTTTTACAACAAACTTTCTTGACTTGCGAAATTATGTTTTAAATTGAAAAACATCATATGTATGATTCATTGCACAATTCAAACAGGATCAGAAAATTATTTGTCTCTTGCCGTTGACTATGTTCATATTTTTCCTGAAATAAGTTCTCATGGTGGTCCACCGGAAGGGGCGGGACTTCGCCTCTCTATCATTTCAACAGGCAGGAAACACTATTCGATGGGAGAACGGACTTCGACGTGCTTCGCTTCTTGACTTTTCCAGCTTTTCAATTTCTCTCTCATTAATTTCAAAATTGCATACCACAAGTCAAGGCAGTACTGGGATAATAATTCAGGCTGGGACTAAAACATTAGCCCAGGCCAATATCCACACATTCACAACAGATCACGTACACTGTAAAAGTTTTGTTGAAATATACAACACAATACATATATTTCATCTTGTAAGATAATCGTCCTTTCTTCAAGAAATCAAATGTTATTATTTAACCCTGTTTGAATTCATTCACAAATCCCAAATTAAGTGTTGCTCCTATTTATTATTTCTTTTAAACACTGAATCAACTTGGAAATCAACTTTTTTTAGATGGTTGTAGTTTTGATGTAGCTGTTGGAGCAGTACAACTCACACTTACATCTATTAAATATGTGAAGCTTGGTGATCTCTGCACCCAGTAAAGTCCAACGAAACTGAGAAGAAGTCTAATCAGCTAAACTGGGAACACCAGTGTGGGTGTGCAGAGCCTTTAAGAATCAAGCTGGTTAACTACCAGGTGATCAGTTGGCGCTGGAACTCCAGCTCAGTCAGTCTGAATTTATTTCACTTACAAAGTTGGCAGATGAAAGCATAACATCTCAATGGCTCAGCAATTTTAGAAGTGAACTTTTACATATTTTCTCACATGCCTTCTGACTTCCTGCTTTGTTCTCCCTCATTCAGTCTAGTCAAGCTTTTTAGTGCAAACTCCAGACATATTGTACATTACCTAATCAATGACCAAATGTCTTGCATGTGTTGTAGTAGGAGATGTACCATTACAAGGATTTGAAGTCTCCTAGCTCATTAGTTCACTCCCCAAAGGAGGGATGGTGATAAGTTTACTACGACGGAGTATTAGGGCCACATTGAGGAAAAAAATAATAAATCTGAGATTTCGAGAATAAAGTCATAATGTTACGAGGATAAAGTCATAGGTTTACGAGAAAAAAAGTCATAATATTATGAGAATAAAGTCAGAAGTTTACGAGAAAAAAAATCGTATTATTATGAGAATAAAGTCAGAAGACTTTATTTGATTACGAGAAAAAAAGTTGTATTATGAGAATAAAGTCCGAAGTTTAAGAGAAAACAGTCGTAGTATTATGAGAATAAAGTCATAATATTATAAAGTAGTAATTTTCCGTCTTATTTTAGAGGGGAAATAGAGTAGCGTGCCGCCTGTGAAAATGAGGAAGGTGGAGCATCTTGTGAATTTATACTTTAGTATAGGTTTCACAAATAACGAAATACTTAATCGTTGGGCACATCAGCACCACATTATCATAAGTATCAGGACCTTGAAAAGATTTAGCAAGAAACGGCGTTTCCCAAGAAAGAACGACACGGACCTAGGGGAACCTCTTTTATGGAGGAGGAAATTACTTCTGTTCTCGTAAAGTTATGACTTTATTCTCATTAAATTAAGACTTTTTTCTCGTAATATTATGACTTTATTCTTGAAATCTCCAATTTTTTTTTTTTTCCCCTCAATGTGGCCCTAATACTCCGTCGTAGTCTACTGGTCCAATAAACACCAGAGGAAAAAAAAAAATCCTCATGACATTACCAATATTAAAACTAATCTCTAAACAAACAAGTTACATCAACAACTTGTCACTAACCTGCTTACCAGCTGGTGTGAGAAGAAAAAATCTGAAAAAATGCTTGACAATTTCTTTGTTGTTGTTGTATTTTTTTACTTTTTTTTTGGCCTTTTAAGTAATGCGGGTTCTTCACCGAACTCCAGAGAAAAGTATAATGGAAAAAAACTCACGCTTCAATGTATCTTCAGTGATGATTTACGATGAATTGTATTCATACATTTGCCATAAATAGTCATATTGATCTTTAGTCAATGCAGTTGCAAACCTCCTCCCTAAACTTCCTCTCTCTTCACGGCCTTCACTCTGGCCCGGCTTTCAAACCCGTCTAGTGGGAGACCGGAGTGCTCTTTGGTGGCGCCTCATTTCCATTTTGATTTCTCTTTGCCTTTGTAGTGGTTCATCATCTCCCCGTCTCACGGCCTAACCGCCCCTCGACCCCTCTCTCTTGACTTCCCCCGGCTTTCATCTCTCCCCTACTTCATCCTGTCCTCACGCCTTGTTTATCTATTGGCTTGTTTGTACAGACGGCCACTGACCCATTAACTGCACCAAACCGCGCCGCGACTCGACTCTGTCAAGATTAGAGAACATGGCTCAGATGTCTATAAGGGCTCATATACATGTGAGCTTGCTTGCCTCCCAGTATCTTATCTGAAATGTGATGTTCTGTATGTGTTCCCGGGGACTGAAAAGTGATGAGAATTCTGATGCAGTCACTTATTTTTCAACATACATATATGAGATGATGAAAGGAGCTGATGGAGGGGAAAAAAAGATCTATTTGCTATCAGGATATTATAAGCAATGCATTTGGTCTAAATCTTTCAGATATGTTAGATGTGTTGGAAGCAGAACTAAAATGTATACAGTAAAAAAAAAAAAAAAAAATGCATTTATGGCCTTGGCACCGAGTCAGAAAGCACAAAAAGAAGCCATGAGACAGAAGAAGAGTAGAACAGAGTCACAACAAGACTACAGAAAGGTGAAAAGTGAAAGCTGCAGTATATACTGTAGGGAATAACGGCATCAGATAGGGGGGGGTAGGACTTATGTGATACTAAGCAAAGCATCCTGAGAGACCTCAGTTGCTCTTCCTCGTGCAAACTACACTTCTATCCTTGGAAGACGAAATTCTCAGAGGGCTTACAGAGTTGTCACACATCAGATATCGCTCGAGGTGGCTCGATCGGGGTGTTGATTGGACTAGATCTCCGCATCTTGTCAGGGTTTTGCTCGCCAAGCCTTTATAATCTAGCTCAAATTTGGTGGAGAATAAAGGCATTACAGTGAGCTTGAGGGAAATCCTGTGGGGACAAATACAAAATTCTCATGGGAGGATTACATTTAAACACACACTAATGGCTACCACCTCTATCTTTTTTTAACTTATGCTGTCATGCAGTATGAGGTACAGCGAGGGAGCAGGTTGACAATCAGAGCTATATTTTCTGTACTTATTGTATTCAAGTGTAACTGATGTAGCTCAAGAGTGCTGTTGCTTCTGGCTAAAAGCTTTTGCTGAACCTCGGCCACTGCGGCCATGTTACCACCTGGCTCAGGTGGCCATAACAAAAAGGAAGACTACACCATATGAACATTTAACAAAAGATATTTATTATAACAAAGTAACCCAAATCAAGCCAAATTAAAGAGGTAACTGAATGATTAAAGTATGGCATCAGTGGTATCAGTAGTGTGGGTGATGCATGCATGGAGAATGTGAGAAAGGGAATGTTTTGAGGTGCATTAAAGCAAAACGGAAAAGGAATTAATCAACATAACCACACCAAAGGAATATCTGTTGGGAAGAGCAGAGCTGCCAGAAGCAATGAGAGACGCGGGTTCAAAACAGGTAAACCCCAGATGACACCAGGGGTCATCACAGGCCACAAATCATGATATATTGGGCTCGTTTGAGATGAGTCAGGCCTGTGCAGAATCGATCGCTGGTGATCAGAGCACGTACCTTGCTGGTTTGATTTCCGTTTGATTTGCTGTGGCGTCATGCTGGCTTCTGCAAAGATCACCTCAAAAGTTCAAGGTAGCTGCAGTCTTCAGAGCCAGGCAAGAGAGTTGCTCTTCACCGACTGCAAGGTCTCAACCAGAGACTGTACATAAAGATGGACAACGTGACAGCTCCCCAAAAGTGAAGCCAAAACATTTCAATCGCCCCCCATGGCTGGCTGCAGTATAGGTCATAAAGCCCGCCCCCTCCATGTTAGCAGATGGGACATGGGCCAAACTAAAAAAAATCAAAGTACAAAAGTAAAATCATTTTTTCCCAAATATCGTTTCTGTCATTTCAGATAGTTCTTATCACGCTGATGTATGTTCAAGTGTTTCTGATACGCTATGCGTATTTGTATGTGTATGTTTATCAATTTGCGGCACTGTACATAGCTAAAAAAACTACAAGAGCCATAATTCATGTAGGCTACGGGCATAACAGTGGCCGTCTGTGAGCAACACCAAAATACTGTTTAACAAAGATCATTATTTAATCTTTCCTTAGGCTATAACTTAAACAAGGGTGAAGTCTAATTTTCAGGGCAAACAGTACGGGATTCGAGATTCGGGACAATTGCTCGTCATTCGGGACTTTCCCAAATTTTTCTGACGTCTGCTCACCCTAAACACGTGCAATATGTGGACTTAAAACAGTCAGCTTCATTTTGGATGGATATTCTTCTGTGGCCAGTGTGGAAATTTCAGATGAAAAATGCATTTTTAACCCTTTTAGATCACATCCAAGCTCCTATAGAGCACCTCTTTAACAATACATGCAAAAAAGAAAAAATCAATTTCTTCATATTTTTATATCAAAATCCAATAATCTGTTCTTCCTGTAAAACAAAATACGACGTGTGCTTAAGTAAGCTAGAACCAACCAATTTCAACCAATAATATCATGACATCCATCCATTAATCAATCTGCAACTTTTTGATCTGAGGTGTTTTATATGTGCTGAAAAGAGCATGCACATTTATCAAATTTTCTCGATTGCATTGTGGTGAAAATTATGAGTCAGCGCAAATGAGTCACTTACTACTGCTAGTAGCACTATAGTACGTATAGTCAGCTCAGAACTGTAATCCAAAGCAAAACGATTTTCATCACTGCTATTTCCTTTTGGTCTGCTGATGAAAGAATCAAGTCCTTTGAAAAATATAAAATTTTATGTGCTTCTCCATTGCCGCTGGTGGGTTTACATTGGAGTTAAATGAAAGCCCAGTTCTTCACATACTGTGCCTAAAGTGTGCCTCCGTGCGTCGGTTTCCGATGCTGAGTGGCGCTGCCCAATCAGCGGTATTTGACGAGTTGGGAGTGAGACTTTGTTGATTCGGAAGGTTAAAAAAAAATATCTTAACCATGCCATTGCTTCTATGCAAATTTCTGAAAAATCTGCCAAGCAGCCACCTGGTTTCTACATTGCTTGTGAGTCTTGTTGTCCTTCATGAGACCATGAACCTTGTAACCCATGTCTTCATATTGGAAATGATGGCAAGACACTGGAATCAAATCAAATTCAAACTACTCAAACAGTCTCTAAACGTGCACATTTTGATCTCTATCCCTACTGTACTTTATTAAAAGCTGTTAACTGTGCTGGTACAATGATTACAACACACTGTAAGAGAGCAGTGAACTTCGCCTGCTGCACTCTTCATTCTTCCCTGATTTCATTTTGAGCTGTTAAATATAATTGGGGATGAATTCTACAGCCCACAAACTGCAGATCTCATTGAAGCAAACAAGATAGGATGAGAAATGATTCTGTGCATCCGTTGTGTTTGTCCTGGAGACATTTGGGAGTATCTCCGATTTTTTTCAAACCCATAGAAAAGTCAGGGACTGAAAACAGACATGAAACCATCCTGCCACCATCTCCTTTCTTCCCTCTCAGATCCTTTTCTCTCTCTTTTCCTCTCCCCTTGTTATATGGCTCTAAGTGTTTATCTTTGTCTCTCTCCACAACCTGAATACATTACAGTTCAGGACCACATGTCTAGAGACATCAAACACAGCACAGCAAGGAATCACGTGTAGGCGGGGAAAAAAAATATCCTAAATGATAAAAGAATATGTCTGCTACCCCTCTGATGTATTCATCCTGCGTTTGTGGAGTCTCAAGACACATCATTGGCGATACAGAGTGATGAGCTGTAACTTATCGGGGAGAAAAAACAGGACCAAGAGGCATACGAGGCAGAAGAGGAAGGAGGAGGAAGAGGGAGTGGCGTGAAGGGGGGGTAGAAGGAGGTTAGAGGGAGGACTGCAAATGGCCTGGAAAAGAATCTGTTAGTCTCCTAGTCCTGGAGGTGCTTTGACAATGGATAAGAAAACATTAGCTGCTGTGGTGATACATCTTTAATGGCACTTTATGGGCCCTGTCTTCAGCTAAAACAATTGAGCCATTCTAGCGGGGACTGGGTAATATACCAAAAAAAGAAGATGAGAGCTGGTGCGTGTCTACGCATGTGTGGCAACAGCGGAGAAGAAGACTGAAGAAAGAGGAGAACAGAGAGGGAAAAAACAGCTTAGCAAAAGAAAAAAATATGATTTGGCGCAGACGTTAACTTGATTAAAAAGTTGTTTCGGTTGCAGGAGGAGTGTCGTTATTCAGCCATCCATAACTGAAGAACACCAACAGATTGATTGGCTCCCAGCTCATGCAATTGTTCCAAGGCTTGGGAGGAAAAAAAAACATGTCAGTTCCATCCAAGGAATGACATAAATAGGATTCAGAATACGACATGTACTATGAATTAATGAACAAATGGTCTTTTACAGTCTCCTCTGTTTTGTTTCCAACCTCGATGCTGAATAAATACAAATTTAAATACACTTCAAATACACTCTATTGCTGTTCCAGTTTTTCTCCACTGGAAGGGCATCCTAGAGGGCACTGCATCATGTTTTCTCCACTGGAAGGGCATCCTAGAGGGCACTGCATCATGTTTTCTCCACTGGAAGGGCACCATAGAGGGCACTGCATCATGTTTTCTCCACTGGAAGGGCACCATAGAGGGCACTGCATCATGTTTTCTCCACTGGAAGGGCATCCTAGAGGGCACTGCATCATATTTTCTCCACTGGAAGGGCAGCATAGAGGGCACTGCATCATATTTTCTCCACTGGAAGGGCACCATAGAGGGCACTGTATCATGTTTTCTCCACTGGAAGGGCAGCCTAGAGGGCACTGCATCATGTATCTCCACTGGAAGGGCAGCCTAGAGGGCACTGCATCATGTATCTCCACTGGAAGGGCAGCCTAGAGGGCACTGCATCATGTTTTCTCCACTGGAAGGGCAGCCTAGAGGGCACTCCATCATGTATCTCCACTGGAAGAGCAGCCTAGAGGGCACTGCATCATGTATCTCCACTGGAAGGGCATCCTAGAGGGCACTCCATCGTGTTTTCTCCACTGGAAGGGCAGCCTAGAGGGCACTGCATCATGTATCTCCACTGGAAGGGCATCCTAGAGGGCACTGCATCATGTTTTATCTACCATAGAGTATCAAAGAAGGCACTTTTGCAGCATTATTGTCGAACATGGTGGCACCAAGTGGGGGTGGTCCACCAGTGTTGACTGGTCAACAAGCAATTGGGAAGGCTGTTTTCATTCACTGTTGGTACTTATACCTATGAAAAGTAATGCACTATAATTTGTATATAACTCACGTAAATGTGAACCAGGACGTGCGGAGCCATGCCATTGTTGTCCCGTTGTGGGTAGGCCCATAGCTACCATTGAGGACAACAAGGTTATGTCCTTTAGGGGGGTTATTATAATCTTCTTAGGTCATTAAGAATAATTTACATTCTATGATTATTGAAATATGACACATGATGTTTTTCAGGCTTATTATGATATATTTTAGTCAAAATTACTGTAGAAAAAAAAAAAATATATATATATTTTTTTTTTTCTTTTTTTCTACAGTAATTTTGACTAAAATATATCATAATAAGCCTGAAAAACATCATGTGTCATATTTCAATAATCATAGAATGTAAATTATTCTTAATGACCTAAGAAGATTATATATTTTTGAGAGAGAGAGAGAGAGAGAGAGAGAGAGAGAGAGAGAGAGAGAGAGAGAGAGAGAGAGAGAGAGAGAGAGAGAGAGAGAGAGAGAGAGAGAGAGAGAGAGAGAGAGAGAGAGAGAGAGAGAGAGAGAGAGAGAGAGAGAGAGAGAGAGAGAGAGAGAGAGAGAGAGAGAGAGAGAGAGAGAGAGAGAGAGAGAGAGAGAGAGAGAGAGAGAGAGAGAGAGAGAGAGAGAGAGAGAGAGAGAGAGAGAGAGAGAGAGAGAGGTTTTTTTTCTCCACTGAAATTATATACCAAATACCCACAGATGAATATAACACAATACACTTAAGAATGATAAAAAGCTACATTATGCTACATACTGTTTAAGACCTGGCAAATATTGCACATGTTGTACTGGCCATAGTAGGGGGGAGTACTTCTCATACAGTGTTGGTGTGTTTAACGTATTACTATAAACACTTCTGGTGCAAAAGATTTTTATAAACTTTAGTTCAGCATACCCAATTTTATAAAGCATAATTTTGGTAACAATTGTTTGTGGTAATGCAGCAAAATTGTAGCTAGAAAGAGCAAGCAAAGTCTTCAAAATGGGACAGCTACATCAGTAAATCTTCTTCTAAAAGAAGGTCAAGAGGTGGAGGGGATCAATGCCATTGAATCAACCCAGAGCATGAGAGGAAGGGAGGGGTGAGATGGAGAGAGAACAGGGAGGGCAGCAGTGGCGTTGACTGGGAGAGGAGGGTAGGTGGGTCACCATTAACCAACAGGACAAGAAGGCTGCTGGGGCCTTCGATTAGCCCCAGCAGCGGTCAATAGTGGTTCGATGAAGCTCTCAGAGGAAGTGACAGTGAGTGGTATTTGTAGGGCAAGAGTAAGAGATGTCAGGGAGTGTTTATGTGTGTGTGTGTGGTGGATAAAGCTAAGAAAAAAGATCCTCAGGTACATAAAAGGACATGGAAAGTGAAGCTGTCATGAAGGATACACCAAATCTCCATCCACTCCAGCAAAAGGTGAATACTATAAACATTTACTGGCATTAAAATGTTTTTGTAATTTCACATTTACATGTTAGACACATAGACTGTATATATAAGAAGGACATAGTCACCGTGATATCACCCACTGGTTGTGGACTGCTGTTTTGAAGCCTCGAGTTCGACATTTTGGCCGTCGCCATCTTGGTTTTCGTCCGTCGCAATCTTGTTTTTTTGCAAACAGAAGTGACACGAGAGGGTGGAGCTAAGTACAACCGAATGCTGAATAAGAACACAGAACAACGACATAACACTGTGAAGACAAAAACGCAGACAACACCCAGACCGGACAACGCCGTGGTAGCGACCTGTCAATCACAAGGTAGCCACGCCCTAAAGCATACCCTACATTATGGTCTATTTGACTCTAAATGGGACCATAATTTACTGAATGAACATCATGCTGTATTGAAGAAGACTTGAAACTAGCGATTGAGACCATAAACTCATGTTTACTGAGGTAATAAATAGGGTCATTTTCTCATTGACCTCTATACAATCAGACTTCTTTTTGCAACCAGAGGAGTCGCCCCCTGCTGGCTATTAGAAAGAATGCAAGTTTAAGGCACTTCAGCATTGGCTTCACTTTTTAGACCCGAAGGTTGCCCACTGGTTAGACTTTCACTCGATCGTTGGAGCCTGCAAGTGTTTCACAATAAGAAGAAATAAAGAATAATCACCTACCACAGGCAGCAAATGCAGTAAGGTCAAAGACTGACCAGCCTAAAGACGCACAGACGGACGAGGTAACAAAAACTAGAAATGATCGATTTTTTGACTGTGTATATACTGTTTCTACCTCCTTATTCTAACGATATTGTTATTTAAGTCAGCCGTTTTCATTTAGTTTTGCTTATTGTGTTCTCTCTTACTGTACAGGCACTTCAAAAGTGCTTCTGCATCACCAAAAATGTGCCTGCAGCTATCCAGCCTCTCAGAGGAAAATGAATCAGAGACCTCGGAGTAACAGACAGAGCTGAACAAATTGAACCTTGCCCCGTTCCTCTGTGAAATGGGTGGGTAAAGTCTCCCCCACTGATAGTGGCACACACACAGGAAACACACTTCACAATAAAGTATGTGGTGGAGAGTGAGTTTTGAAAAATCTGAAATTTCAGCACCTGGCCAAGACAGCTGAGTCATTGGTCTTGATCTCCAATCCGACAGAAACACATGTGGTATGGGGATTTAACCTGAAGAGGTAGGATTGTTGAACTGATTAGTTCTGATTTGGTGTCAGCTGAGACCAGGATGAATCGAGTCCTTTCCAGTCTGAGCTAGGATCAAGACTGTCAACATCACATAGGAGGAGTGTTGACGATTTAAAATATTGCCTAAAAAATAGGCTGGTGTGCTGTGAGTGACAATTATTTAATACTCCAGTTTATCTAGTTTCAGTGCAGTGCACTTAAAGTTGACTTTGACTTCACTCAACTTTAGCGCTCTTTGCAGACACTAGTCATTGTTCCCCATGTCTTTCCATCCAACTTGTCATCTGAATTTAGCGATTTCCTGCTTCTTTGCATGTTCTGCATGAACTTCATCATAAATTAGCAAAAGCAAACAGTTTTTTAACAAATATTTACTAGAAATTCTTCTGGTTTAGGAATATGTAAAAATGTGTATTGTTGTGTCTTCCTGTCCTATGTATTTACTCAGTAGTTCTATATATGCTAATTGCTGACTGCCAGGACTAAAAAGACTGTATTTTGGTCAAAATAGTTTTGGGTCTGTTCTTTGAAGGTTCCAATGTTCTGGTGTGTTCCCAACATTACTAAATCAAATGGGCAAGTTAGGCAACACTGTGAGAGACCAGTATTTACATGGAGAGTTGCTCGTTGGCCAGCTCTGTCCTGCACACTCTCCTCTCTGCCTCAACTCCACACACACGCACACACACACACAGTGCGTTGTGGTTCACTATCCACTCTTCCTCCTTCCCTCTGTCCTTCACCAGTCACACACAATTCCACACGAGATACACAGCCCATCTGTCGCCAGCAATGCCAGAAAAGGAGAGAGGAAAAAGCTGTAGGCCTACGTCCCAGGACGGCGTGTGTGTGCACATAAACCTGTGTGTGTGTTTCCCCACAAAGTGAGAAGGATTTGATGTGAGCGTTTTGTTGTCGTGACACAATGTGATATCTGCAGTGACCCAAATATTGGATGTGCATGGTGCAAACAGCGGGGTAGAGGGAACTGAGGCAATAGACACAAGAGAGAGACCGAAACAGAGACAAAGAGGGGGATGGGGGGGGGGGTAACAGGAGGAAGACAGAGGATGATGTTGTGGATACACTGTATGTTTACCTCCCAGCAGGAGTACTGTGGCTCAATCTCCTCTACCCCGGCTCCTCTCCCCACCTCCTCTGTCCTCTCTCTGCTCCCTCAGGTCATACGAGCTGGCACCGTGCTGCTGGGTCTCCTCGCTGAGGAGTCAAGGAAGGAAGGAGGGAGGAGAGGGGACACAGATGGGAGGAAAGGTCACAGCAGCATTTACGGTACGACAGCAGCAACGTTTGCACTAACCCATTCCCATTAAACGGACTTGTTGCTGTCATGGGATGAGGCCCTTAAGAAGAAATATGTCCACAGTTTGGTGACCTTCGACATGCAGAATCATGGTCCAGTAGCAGTGTCGTAATCCAAAGTGGAGCTATCTATTTGGCTTAATGAATAAGAGCCAGAAAGAAAAGTTAGAATCATGTTTGATGTCACATTCAGGGCAAATACAAGAGGAATGTATATAAGAGGAACATATGGGAGAGGAATGATGGATGGCAGCATTTTTAAAAATTAATTGATGTACATGCAGCTTCATTTTACCCAGTGGGAGTTGAAGGCCTGGTCTTGTATGTACTTAGATACACAGAGGGAGTTGGAGGAGCTGGAATGGTTTCCTAATGGAGCAGTCCAGTCAGCTCTCGCTCTCATCCTACTCAAGTATGGTCAATGTCAATATAACACCCACACTTTTATGGTAGCAATTATACCCCAAACTCTGCTTTAACGTAATCCAATCATCAGATCTATCCATCTCTCTGCCAACCTACGTCTCTACCTACATAGACCTGTCCATTTTGCATGTATGGGTGTTAAGTGCAGTGTAAATAATTCAAAATTATGTAACACATTGAAATGCAAAGGGTTCTTATACTGTTAGAAATGCTTCTGAGTGAAAACAACTTATTTAACATGGCACTGAGCCTTATTTGCATCATGTGAGCCGATCCAATGCAAATCAACTAGTTTCAACTCATTCACTTGAATCATGAATCATCTGCTTCATAAAAGGTACCGTATATCTAAAATCTTTTTTTTTCCTTGTTTGAAGTTGCAGTAACTCGTTCTCATTCGGTCTTCAGTCAGCACAGTGGTGGAAAAAATGAAACTGCATCATTTCTGTTGCAGATTTTGTACTGGTTGAAATAAAAATAAAATACTCAACACTATATGAGATTAGTTGGTGTGTGCTGCAGATGGTCTCATAGCTTGCAGACACAGATGTACAATGTGCAGTGCCACTTCCTACATCTCCTCTGCTCTGTGTCTTTTCGATGTTAGCATGTGATCTGTATCTTGATTAGGGCAGGTAGACAGTATGTGCATGAATACATAAACAGTACATTTACATACTGTGCATGACCTATACATTTATTCTTCATTGTAAACACAATGCATGCTGTTGGAGAAAGATCTTTCTTTTATTATGCTAAAGTTGACTGAGGATGAGTTTTTTTTTCTTCCAACATAGTAGTATAGTATGCTTTCTACTGTGTAATCAATAGATATTGCAGAGGTCAATTTTATGTGTGGGAATTTTCTTTTGTTTTCTATGAGCAGTCACAGTAGTGATGTTAAATAATAAATCTGACAATTCACAGGTAATTTAATGATATCCCTGCAGTTCTGGTCTTGAAATAAAATCCAGAGTCTTTTTTGTCTGAGACCGAGACAAGACAGAATAAAAATGTAGTCGATTCCGAGACGAGTCCTTCAAAAACAGGGCTTGAGACCAAGACCATTCTAGAGTACTATAACACTAACACACATATTTCAGTAATTTTGGACCTCTTTTTCAATAATGCTGATTGACATGATAAGAAATAAAGTAATTAAAGTACAGTGTGGTTTGGTGTTGCTAACAGCATTAGGGCTTGAGTGCCCTTATGTTCGGCTGTGTACATGTGGGCAACAAAGAGTTATAGATCCAAAAGATAATGAGTGATAATAAATAAATCACCTCAAGGTGAGGAGTCACCTCCGTTTCACCTCAAGCTCAAGTTTAAAAACATGAACTTACGTCACTTTCAAAGCATAACAGGTTCAACGTACAATGTGGAAGCTCTCTGTATGTCAAAGCTTTGTTAAAAATACACCGTTTCAGATGCCTGAGTTGGATCAGCGTGTTTTTCTTTCAACCTATGTTCCTTTGAGGAAAGAAATATCAGTGAACAATAAAAGAACTGTGCCAAACACCAAGCTAGCTGTTTTTTTCCTGATGGAAATAAAAGACCTCACTCACAGACAGCAGGAGAAAGCTATACATCAACGCTGCCCTTGTCCAAATCTTCTCCCTAGTACAACTCTGATATTAGTGCCAGATTCATCTGCATACTGAGAAGGTCTATTATAAATACAAACAAGGACACATTGTACACACACAAACACACTCTTTCAAGTTCACACAAGTGCATGCACACACACACGGGGGTCATCAGAGTCTCTTAGGACTAACAAGGAAATGATCTCTTCGTATAGGCAGATGTAATTTCCTTTCCCATTTCCTCTGCATGGACAGCAATTACTGATCCTCAGCCAGGCGGTGATAGAAGGTAATATTGCACCGATATGATAATCATTGGCTTATTGGACAGCACATTAGAAGAGTGTTTGGACGTCAAGGCAGGAGGGACAGATGGGGGAAGTAGAAACAGGACACACACGGATAACTGCACGCAGATGGGCACACGCACACACACACACAAATACATGCTTTCACACTGAGGACGCGCACATCTCTCCCTCATCTCTTTCACAACCGTGTGTGTGTGCACACTTCAGCCAAAGTGTACCAATGAAAAGCACAATCATTAGAGTGAACAGAGCTCTAACTATAGGGCTCACTCTCTCTTGCTTTCCGTATAAATTACTCACGAAACTGAAAAGACAGCACAGAGAGGTGGGCGAGGTTGTGAAAGCATCGAGACAGAAGAGATAGAGGAGACAAAAGAGGAAGATGGCGGAGAGATGAAATCGGGGAGAGAAATCGAGAGGCGAGAAATCAGCAGATAAAAGAGGACAGATAATAAGATGATTATGTACGGAGTTCATGTCTTTGTGAGGGTTTGCGAGGGTGTGTATTTACAGTAGATATGGTTTCCAGCCCTCTGGAGTGTTTGGACATGTGCGTACAGACATGTGATCCACAGTAACTAACTGCTACATTATAGGTGTCTATACGTACCAGAGCAAGACAGTGTGAAATAGGGGAGTCTTAACAAGTTCAGTGTGTAAACAGTCACACTCGTGTTGTTAGCGGATGGATTTCATTCTCATTAGGAGCTCTGCGGGGAGCTCTGAACAGCTGCCTTAAGGAGGTAACAGTCATATTTAAGACCGCTCTCAACACTTGTGTTGCCAAGCCATGTGACCTGGAGGCTCCCTCTTCCAAAAGCCACGTTAAAAGAGAACTGCTGGCTTTATTTCATTTTTTCATTTATTTTTTTCTTTTAAATCAAACTCTGTCAGTGACCAAGGTACTGCAACAGAGATACGTATCTGAAATTGTTATGGCTTTTCAACAACTGATACATTGACTGATTAGAGTAGAGATTCAATTGGATCTTTATCAAGAGTTATCATGAAGTTAATTGCCGCTTTTAATAACTTTAAAGAACTCTGCTTTTTTGCCCCATGAATCTGATGCAGTGACACTGAATGAATGGGCTGAAAGCATGCATGGACAGCACCAATTTGTACTGGGATTGTCTCATTTTCCCAAAAAAAACCCCCAAAAAAACCTATTCCATCATATTGAATCGCACATTAATCGCATGATTGTCCATAGCTAATCGCGATTAATCGCACATTAATCGCATATTTGTATCTGTTATATCTGTTATGTACCTTAAAGGGAGATTTAATACTCTTACCAATATGGGAGTGGGCAAATATGCTTGCTTCATGTAAATGTAAGTATTATTAGAAATTAATTAACAACACAAAACAATGGCAAATATTGTCCAGAAACCCTCACAGGTACTGCAGTTAGCATAAAAAAAATATGCTCAAATCATAACATGGCAAACTGCAGCCCAACAGGCAACAACAGCTGTCAGTGTGTCAGTGTGCTGACTTGACTATGACTTGCCCAAAACTGCATGTGATTATCATAAAGTGGGCATGTCTGTTAAGGGGAGACTCATGGGTACCCATAGAACACATTTACATTCACATATCTTGAGGACAGAGGTCAAGGGAGCCCT
>CAKAOJ020000015.1:667500-682500 GCA_916701645.2 Sebastolobus alascanus | reverse complement strand
CAGGTTATGTGCTTCAGCTCTTTGACTTAAAACACAGTTCTTGGTTTCAATACTGAATCCTTACATACTTCCAGTTATGGCATGAGAAATTAATATTTTTTTGTTTATGTATTAGGCTATTTGTTATCAAACTTTTCAGTTTAAAGTTAGCATGTTAAGATGCACAGCAGCACTGAACACAAAGTGCAGCTGAGCTGATGGTCATTAGTTTTGAAGGTCATGAACAGAAGGATTGGACAAATAAGACATTTTGACCTGATGACAACGCTCGATGAAAAGTTAAAGATTCTCCAAAGTCAGTAGGATTCATCCTCTGAGGACCGTAAATGTACGTACAAAATTTCATGGCAATCCATGAAACAATTTTTGGAGATATTTCACTCTCAATTAAAAATGTATACCTGCTGGTGGCGCTACATTAAATGTCCGGGGATCACCAAAGTCATTAAGATTTGTGACGCCGCTCCCACCGTGTTAGAGGCTGTCCTGGCCAACTTCGGCAGTTGGGAATATCAACATTTTCCTCAGAGATATTATAAAATTATGAATAAAAAAAATATACGACTAAAATTACAATATATTAACTTCTTATGCACCAAAAAATGAACTCCCATGGCCTCCGCCATTTCTGATGTCAACAAACACGTCACAACTCGTGAACTTGGAGCTTTCAGAAACTTTCCACTTACGAGGTTGTGAATACCACAAGAAGGGAGGCGTTCATATGGACTCTTCTCGTGAACACTGTATACACGTCACCATTTGAAGGCACCATAAAATCTGCCCCATGTGTTAATTCTCACCCCGTCCTGCAGCCACATCCACCCAGCGTCACCTTCTCTTGGTTCTGCACCTTCAACACCTCCACAGCACATGTGCAACACACCCATGCATTACTTTCATTTGCTGACATTGCTGATCTACACACTCAGTTGTTCATTTGAGTTATCCTTAGTTTAATAAATTATGTTTGGTTTTTACGTATAACCTTGCATGGACTCCCTTTTTGTCACATTCCCTGAGTCACTTTGTGACAGACTCATCATCTGAGGACAATGAATGTCTGTACAAAATGTTGAATTAATCTAGCAGATATCGAAATATTTCACTGGATACGTGAAACTTTGACCTGCTGGTGGGGCAAAAGGAAAAAACAGAGGATCACTAAGGTCATTAGGATTCATCCTCTGGGGATCATGAATGTCTGAATGAGATTTTTTGGCAGTCCACCCAATAGTTGTTGAGAATTTCTTTGTCTGGAAACACCTAAAAATGCAAAAATCATAAAAGTCAGAACCAGGATTTGCTATCCAAAGCTATAAAAAGGTTTACGTACTTATGTAAAAATGTCACTGGCAAAATTCAAAATACATGAACATTAAACAAAATATTTTCCTCATAAGTAGATGATTCTGCAGATCCTTTTGCATTTCATTTGATCCTTTTATATGTTCAAAAAAATAAAACTGTTCGTCTAGTCTTTAGTAAAAATCAACAAATATGTCGACCCTTGATATGTTTGGTGCTGTGAGGCAGTAAAACCCTCCGTTAAATCCATTTCAAGGCGAGTCCGTCTTCACATCAAAGACCAAACCATTCCTGTATATCAGCATGGCGATCTCGTTGTCCACCTGTTGGAGATCTGTTATTTCTCCTTCTCTGGAGCTCCTCAGTGCCTCATCTGTGGAGCCGGGACTCAGAAGCTCATCACTGATTCCTCCTGACATCCTTGAATCCCCCGTCTCGCTCTCCGCGTCCTCGTCAGTGCCGTCGTCCCACTCCGCGGTGAGGACCGTTGTCTCCTCCGCGTCCTCAGGGACAGACTTGCTCTCTGGATGCTTGTGCAGCGTCAGCTCATGTACCTCCTCCTTCCTCTCCAGGAACTCCTGTTGTAGGTCACATTAGCAGATTCAAGATTCAAAACTTTATGGATATATGCACGGAGAACAAACAGCACAATGAAATTCTTAGCTGGGCTACAATGGAAGTGAGTTATTCCCATCATAAAAACAGTTGACACCAATTTCCGGTACACTCTCTTTGCTGTGTCTGAAGAAATTATCAGAGTTCTGCCTTCTGCTCAAATCAACAGTTTGTGGTTCTCTCACATCGTCTTTCTACAGATTCATTAGGGACTTTCCCCCATTTCATCTACTTTCCTGGAAAAAAATTAAATATGTGCAAGTCATCCAGTCGCACCAGCTTCTTCTTTCAAATTATGTAACCAACACGCACACACACGCACGCACACACACACGCACGCACGCACGCACGCACGCACGCACGCACGCACGCACGCACGCACGCACGCACGCACGCACGCACGCACGCACGCACGCACACACACACACACACACACACACACACACACACACACACACACTTATTTCTCTGCTGTTAAACATAGAATAATTTAAACATGAATAAATCATTGCTATATTAACTGTGAGATATTTGCACAATAACCTCAAATAATCAAGACTGCATTTTACAACTATGAGCCACCAGGTTGGTGGTTGCTTTATGGCACTGAATATTAACAAATGGTTAACAAGAGGTTGTGGAATTCGAACACAATCTTTATAAACACTACTGTTTGTTTGCTGCATGCACAGTTGTTATGATTTGGTCGCCATGACGAACTGCTTCCTTCTGGATGGCACGTTGATGTTGTTTTCTTGGCACGAAAGATGTTTTACAAAATTGTTTTATTCCCACTACAACTGGAATCTTAGACCTGAGATACGTGCCAGGCAGGGCCAAAGTGCTTGTTGTCAGTGTTGCCAGATCTCGCGAGGGAAACAAGCAACCAGGTCTATGGAAACAAGCCGAAAAGAAGCAACTCCCCCCCAAAAAAGCCCAAAACAAGCGACCTTACCGGCCTACCACATATGAGAGAAAGAGGAGGCAACTTGATGAATTTATTTTGGATTGCATGCATTGCATTGCATTTTTGCATCCATATTTAGCTTTTAACTTGTTTACATTTTTCTTGTTATAAACTTAAAGTTGAATGTTGCATCCATACTTAGCTTGCAATTTAAAATTTTATTTCATTATTGTATTTCATTTTTAGCTTGTAATTTTAAACTTTTATTCTTGTCAACTACACTAAAAGAAGTTGAACATTTTATGTCACTTTTGCATCCATTTTTAGCCTGTAATTTTACCTTTTTCTTGTCAACTAAACTTAAATAAGTTGAACATTTAATATATAACATAATAATCCTGCAACAGGACAAACTAGATCGGTGTAAAGGAGAGAGACAGGAGCAAGCCCAAATAAGCACTACACTTTAGAAACAAGCCCCAAAAAACGCAACCTGCGACTACCAATATTTGTAAGTGACTTTTCAAGAAAACAAGCCCAAAGTCGCTTATAATAAGCGAACTTGGCAACTCTGCTTGTTGTGTTTTCCCTTCTACCTATTTTGACTTTCTCCCCCCCCTCCCTTGTGTTCTCTCCAGGTGTTAACTACATGATTGTTTCCACCTGTGCATTCTGGTCCTGCTGCCAATAAACATCTGGGAGTTTCAATAAAAGGAGCCCGCCTTCAGAGTTCACTCTCTTTTGTTCTTGCCTTGCTCTTAGCCTGTTGTGCTTCATTGTTTGAGAAAAACTTGTGAAAGACATTAGAAAAAGATCTGTTGTGGGAAGTGGAGGACGATAGGTAAACTGGGGTAACCTTTACACTTTTCAGTCACGTAGTTGTGTTTTTTAGAAACACTAGGTTATTAGTTGGTGCCACCATTGTATTCGTTTTGAAGGTCTCTTTTTAGATAAGTTAATCTCCTTTTTGTCGTTTTGTTTTATAAGGTAGGAATTAGTTGGGCCTAGTTTTGTTTTCTTAATTTCTGTTTTTGTTTGGCACAACCACCTTGTCCCATCCTCCTCCACATTTTTGAGAACCTTTGTGATTATTTCAAGTATCGTGTTAAGCAGAAAATAAACCACCCTTTTCTTTTCCGCTTCAACTTTGACTCCATCACCTTCTTTGATTGTCGTGTTGTTGTCTCTTTACTTGTGTTTACACAAAAGGGAACGTAACAAAATGATTCAACCAAAAAAACGATCTTTTCCAATGAAAGTAGCCAGCAGCATTAGCTCCAAAAGTCCCTAAATCTAGAGAGAAAGTTGGCAACACTGACAGCCCGTCCC
Source organism: Sebastolobus alascanus (assembly GCA_916701645.2). Lineage (NCBI taxonomy): Eukaryota > Metazoa > Chordata > Actinopteri > Perciformes > Sebastidae > Sebastolobus > Sebastolobus alascanus. The sequence goes on along the minus strand of CAKAOJ020000015.1, from coordinate 678,341 downwards.
TCCAAAGCCACTCCCCCAAAATCATCATTATGAATGTAAACAACGAACATGGCTATTGTTAGTACTCACAGCTATCACATCATTACATTCGAGCCGAATTAAATGATTGTTTAACGTCCTGTGACAGCCACAGATACCGGATTTTTGTCAGAACATTTGATTTATTGATAGCTGTCGGGATGTAATGAGAATTTCAACTAATATAACAAAAAATGTTTAAAAAATCTTTACTAACCCTACCTTTAATGTTTTGAGTGCTTTAACTTCTTTTTAACTGACAAGCTGTGGTTGAAGAAAACACCCCGACACTGTGGGCAATAAAGTTTTACTTTGTTGTATATCAGTGGGGGAGGAGCGCAAGTCATTAGCAAAAAGGTTGAAACTTTCCCAGAGGCACTTGTGACCCTGCAGTGAAATTCTTCAGTGTATAAATGACTAGAAGATCCAGCTGTCAGGGTTTCAGAAAGAGCAAAAACTCCACACCTGCGTAACAGCTGTGAATCCCTGGTAAAGATCATAGATGGTGTATATATATATATATACAGTAGTCTCAGACTCTTACCTGACTCTCTGCTTGATAAGGGATGAAATCTGGAATAACAGGTGTCGGCACAGGAGGGAAGATCTTGTTTTTGATTCTAAGTGTTAGAACAAAAGTTAAAAAAGAGCCACCCAGGATGAACTGCTGATTTAAAAATTGCAGATAAAACAGAAACTCAGACAAACCAAAACCCTGAAAGCTGCTATGTATGGCATTTATTATGTAAAACTGAACATTTATTCTGTAAAACTGAGCATTTATTCTGTAAAACTGAGCATTTATTCTGTAAAACTGAGCATTTATTCTGTAAAACTGAGCATTTATTCTGGCGCAGCACATAGACTATACTAATGTTCACCAACTTAAACCATCAGAGTACTTTGAAAAGTACTATGATCGCAAAAACAATTCTACAGAGCTGTAAAGGTGTTAAATTCACCACAGCGTTAGTCTTTCTGTGAATCAGCTTTCAGTCCTTATGCATACTTTGTTAGGTTTATTAATATTTTTATCTCAAACTGTAGAATATTTACAGTTTGGGTCACCTACCTCTGCAAGATACAGGTGCCCATTGTTGTGATGAAAAAGAAAAGGAGCAGCAAGCCGATGCTCCACCACACTAATTTCGGGGAAAAAAAGGGAAAATGTGTTCGCACCCACATGTGGAAAAACTGCTCCGCTGACTTCCGTATTTAACTTTCAAAAAAACAAACAAACTACAAAGCTGTTTTAAGATACCATTCATCGGGTTCTCTGGGACCGTGGTGATAGTAACTGTGGCTTCAGGTCCCTCTCCCACTCGGGTCACTCCAACCAGGCTGATGTTGTATTTCGCTCCCGGTGTCAAGTTTTCCAGACGGTGTTTTGTCAGTGAGGCTGATATGTTGTGGCACTCTGATGAAATGAGATGTGGAGAAAGTTACGGAAAGTCACACACTGCTGTCATCACAGTGAAACAGGTTCAGCAGGAAAAAAGGTGTATGAATGCCACAATAATGCGCAAATCATTTAGCGTGCAATAAGAACGCATTTCCTACTTGTGGCGTGTCATTTGTGCGTCATGTAGTCTGTACTGACTGCAGTGTAAACGCATCCGTGTAAATATGCTTTGCTCAGAGCTAGCCCAACCATGACGTTTTCCCTAAACCTAAATAAGTGGTTTTAAGACCTAAACTTAAGTGAATGGTTTTGGTGCATAAAGCTAACTGCCAATGTTACCGTAGTTTTGTTGCGTGGTGTACAAATGACACGCGAAAAGCTGAAAATGCGTCCTCATGACACACGGAATGTCCTTGTAATGTTGTGCTCTTTATAAGCCTTCCTGTGAGACGGGGTTGGAAAGTTAGTTTGTATTGAAAAGCATCTAAAGTTGGTAAATCTCATTCTTTCGGTCACCCAAAGCTCATGACTATAGGTGAGCGTTGGAACGTAGGTGGACCGGTAAATTTACAGCTTTGCCTTCTGGCTCAGCTCCCTCTTCACCACAAACGGTCCGGTACAACACCCGCATAACTGCAGACAGATGAATAAGAAAAGTGACTTCACACCTTTGGGCTCATCCTGTGAGCTGATTTTCACGCTGCAGAGGCTGAAGTGTGTGAGGAAACCTTGCTGATCCACAGAGGGAATCGCTTTCCAAGACAAGTTAGCAGAAGTGTGTGTTTCACTAAAAGTCCTGAAGTCCTGAGGTTCTCTGAGTGGAACTGAAGAGAAAAAGAAAAACTTATAAGTTAAAAACTACTTTTTTTTCCTTCTACAGTATGTGGAGACAAACTTAGCTGTGCTCTATGACCTCGATGCACCGATCAGCACTGGATCAGTGTCAGCACCAGAACTCAGAAATACTCCTCATGAGACAGATCTCATTCTCAGTGATGTTAGGGACCTACATATACATATAGAAGAATGGTACCAATCAGTTTCACACAGTGAGATGAGAAGTACAGATTTTAAATTGGAAATGAAAAAAGAGGAGCTCATTATTTGCCGATACCTGATGAAAAGAAGAGTGGGTTTGGTGCATCTCCTACAATATAAATCAGCCCGTTCTCAATCCCCGGGCGTCAAATACCAACGCTTTGTCATGTCCATCGGCGTGTGATACCAACGCACAATGCGCCCTTTAGCGCCTGTTGGGAACGCACTGGGCTTTCAATTAACTACAATGTAAACCCATCAGCTGTAGATATTTCTGTCTGAATCAAAAGGATGGAGCGATCGACTGACTGTATTCTGTTGTTTCATTTGGAGGACGTGTTGCAGCACTTAGTTTGCAGACTAAGTTGAGTGTCTGATAATTGTGATCTTAGTGTATTGACATCTAATTTAAAGACACTTACCTCCCTCTTTCTGATAAAAGAGGCACATTTTAACTGTCTGTGGTTTCCCATCATCACATCTGTGTTCAAAGTAAAGGTAGCGAACGTAGTCCTTTATGTCTGTAACAGAAACAGATTCATAGTTTGCCTTGTACAGAAAATATCTCTAATCAGTCACATCAAATGAACAAGATGAGAGTTAATGACAAAAACAACTGATAAACAGCAGAGACCTATTTTATAAAGTGCTGCAGGAATGAGTCCTAAAACCTAGAAATTAGTTAGCATTTTAGCACTTCTGGTTCCCTCGTCTGGAAGTCGATGGTTTTTTTTAAATTGGGTTTTTAGTTAGATGCCTGAGATAAGGTCTGTGGTTAACACAGAGCTGAAGGGATTTTTGATCTACGATATAAATACGTCAGTAAATATCCCACTCGACAATTTTATAGCCTTTATGTGTCCTAAAAAAGGTGGTAGCTAACAAGTGGCTAAATGAGGCTACTAGACGTCATCACGTCGACTGCTCCTCCTTCACAGCCTCGTTGTGTATATGTATATACGTTGTGTAGTTCGTTTATAGCCTAACGTTAGCATTTTACTTCTGGCGATTGCATTCACACTTCAAAAATCATAAAAGTGGTTTGTGGAGATTATCTTGCTGAGCAAAACGTGCAAGTATCATAAATGTTTATTTGCCGCAGAGTTTATTTCCTGCATTAATCCTAAACCCAATGGAAAAATCCCATTGGCTTTTTGTCGAGGCGATGCTAACTTCCTGGTTGGCCTACAAAAATACGTCATCCCTGCAGCACTCTATTATCTTCACCCTCGTAAAAGTAAATGTTTGTACCAGTATGTCTTTAAATCCATCTATGATATTTGGTGCAAATTTAGGCCAAGGATTAGCTTTGGTGTACTGTATACAGTAGTTTTTGTTTTTGTCATTGTCTTTAGCCCTTTGTATAGAGCCGAGGTGATGAAGCTGTGCGGTTAAAAGCACTTTAAATACAACTTACTCATTCTTATTTCCTCCCTCTTTTTTTTCTTCATCCTTCCCGTTAAGGTGTTCACATTTTCTGGCCTTGAATCTCCACCTTGAAGCTCGGACCACTCAAGGCAAGTTTTGTGATTTAACTTTTCATCCAGTAACGTTTTGTCACATACTGTCAGGGGGAAAAAGAAATAACAAGCTTTAAGTTTGACTGAAAGATAAATATACATGATCTGTGACACACTCAGACACACAAAAACACTTTGGCCTACTTCTTAAATCTGCAGCAGGTACGGCTGCTACTTGTACGACTTCTGGTGGAGAATACCCTGCTGCGTTTCTGGCGATAACAGAGATGTTGACGGCAGAGAACGAGACATAAACAGTGCGTTTAGTCGTGTTGATGTGATGTCTGTTTTTCTCACAAGGACATCCTTGAGAAGACTGTGTGTCCTTCAGGCTGTACGTCACTCCTCTGACTGCAGCTGCATGTGGCATCGGCTGAAGAGACAACACAGCAAACTGAGCCAACTGAACAAGGCAGCTGTTAACACATAATCACCTATGAATGGTCCATCCCAGCCAGGAGGCAACAGGTTAATTAATGAAGTCCAAGCAGGAAACACAAAGTGGTAGAAACACCAGTATGACACACACATTCTCATCCCAGCATACTGACGCTTTGTCCCCCTTAGTCGCATGTAAACACGTGCTTAATGTTGTGAATTAAAAACACTTGCTTGGGTTTACGCAACAAAACCACATAGTTAGGTTTAGGATAAAACAACATGGTTGGGCTTAAAATTACTAAGTTTTACAGTGAAAATGTGATTTGACATTGTGAAAACAACACAAACGATCAGCTGATTGTGACGTGAAAGTGAAACATAAAGCACGGGACACGAACAACAGTCTCCTGGATGAAAGTCTTGTGTTTGTTGAACCCATCCACCTCTTTAGACTATGTCACCACAGCACTTTCCCTGTGCATTTACTGTTGCCGCAGATGAGTTTATGTTGTAGTTATTGGAAAGCCTTGTGCAGCGATATCAAAATCCGACGGCGGTGACAAAGCATCAGTATTAGACGCCCTGGAAATGAGAACGAGCTGGTATGACACACACTGTTGGTCGTGAATCAAAACAATTAGAGCAGAAAGGAAGCTTAATACCAGGTTTCATATCACTTGATAGAGTGATGTTGAAGTTTTTAGGTATTAAAGATTTTTTCTTACTTGTGTAGTGTCAAGCAGTGTTTTTTTTTTAATGTGGTGAGTAAGTGGTGAAATGTATCTTTTTCAAATTGTTAAATTCTGCTAAATTCTGCATGCTGCTTCCAGTGCAATTAAACATCTCTCATAAAATTGTTTGAATTAAAGTACAAAATATTCATACTTGGTGCATATGTGGCTGTACTTGAAGATATCATAAGATTTTGTAGCTTCTGATTTTCTTGTTTTAAGAAAGATTTCATGATGCACTTTAAGATTAAACAAATTGTTAAAGGTTCTCTATTCGACATTCAGAACATTAGCAGCAAACAACTATTTACTATGTAAGATATAGTGGAGTAGTTGCCTCCTGAGCAGAGAATGAAGCCACACTCCCTCCAATCCGAGTTCCGTATAGAGCTCCTTTAAGACGATGTTTTAGTGGTGTGATTTTTAAAATTGTAATGTTTTATTATTGTCATTGTTGTTATTGTCAGTTGGTAGAATTAGTAGCCTACAGGTAGTAGTTGTTGTAGATAGTAGCACTGTAGTAGAAGGAATAGAAGTAGTGGTAATAGTTATTTCTGCTGTGGTAAACACGTACCATTATAACGTTTGGGAAAAGACATAAAACGTTTGGGCACTGATATGTTTTTATCTAGAACAACTCATGATATAAAGTAGCTCACTGGAGTAACCGTTAACAGAAAACATGGTGAAAACAGAAACAGAATCACACACCTCTGACCTCTTTTCCACTCTGTTCAAAGCGCTATTTATAAAGTTCTGTTTAAAACGCTTATGTATGAATATCTAACATGAAAACATAATCTGACAACCTGACAAGTATAATACTGTATGTGTCAGATTGTCAGATTATGTTTTTCTCACACTTTCTTTGAACTTTTCAAATGTAAAGTATTTTTTTGCTCCCTTTGGCCAACTGCCTGCTCAACAAAAATACTCCAAAAACAAAAAAAGGCAACCTGAAGCTAAAATTCTTGTGTAATAGACATTAACATTCAATAACAGTTAACGGTCGAAATGTTGAAGGTCTCAGTTTCATACCCACCAGGTTTTGTAATTTAGTCATTTGTATTGCTCAATAATCTAAAAAGCAATTCAGTTATTTGAATCAAAATTTGAAATATTTCATGGCATATTTTTCTCTGCTGTATGAAAAATTCAACTATGTAAATTGTGAACATGAGGAATTTACAGTTGCACACAGTAGAGACTGTAATAGAAATACTCTCTAGTGTTGTTAGTTGAAATTTAACGCTATTTGTATGCAGCACATCATTGCACAATATTGGACAAAGTCAGTATGTGATGGTGAAAAGTAATAATTTTTAAACATGTGAACAAGTGTGAACGTGTTGGTGTCGTTTTCCCATCACTGGCTTACCTCCCATGTTAGCGTCACCTTTCGAGTGCCATTTAAAAGTCGTGTTGTCATGTTGACTTTAGGTTTTTGTTCAAGCTCTGCAGTAAAAACACAAAACATTATTGATCAGGTTATTTATTGTATGTTGAGTAATTTAGTGTGAGCCCACAACAAAAACGTGTTTTAGAGTGGAATAAATCTTAAAGCTGCATCTGTTCACATGTTCACCATCTGGATTTAAAGATTATTTAAAGTGTTAACATCATGAAATCTATGACTTCACCTGCAGGAACAGTCACAACTGGAGACCAGTCGCTCCACAGCGGGTTACGGGCCCGTGTGGACCGATGTTTGATTTGAACCTGGTAAGCTGAATCCTTCAACAGACTCACAACAATGACATGGTCTGTTCAGATAAAAAGAAAAACAGAGACATTTCATAAATTTTACATTTCAAAATCTTGTTATTTTTCTTATTATTATATGTTTTTTTTCCTATTGGCAAGCGAATTACATGAACCAAGACCAAAGCCAACAATGAATTCAACCAATTATCTGATATATATTTTTCTTCTGTGCCATAGCTCTCCATTGTTGTCATATCATGAAGCTCACTGTTGCACTGGGTGACTTCTTCCTTCATTGGAATTAACCACTGCAGTTTATTGTGAGTCAATCACACGGTGCAGCTGATTCGACTGTTATCAGGCCGTTAAATAGGTGTTATTGGTCGCTATAAGCAGCACAGATGTGGGTCATTAGGGGTCGACTACGCCTAAAAATGAAAGTGAAGCTTAAAAGCAACACGTTCTAATACGTTTTAAAACTGAATGAAACGTTACGTTTTTGAACACAAACAAAAAGGCTTCTTTAGGTTTAGGCAACAAAAACACTTAGATAAGTTAAGGGAAAAACATTGTGTTTCAAAAAGACAACTGCACATTGTTGGTTTCACAGAGGATGTGAGTGAACCCTGTTATGGGTGAAAACCGACCCCATATGGAGTTTCACGCTGTCTATACTACAGCGCCTGACTTCCGCTTCTACTCCTGTCATAAATACTACGGTCGCTAGAGGTCGCTATTGTGTTCTTTTATACCTTCTTTCGGTGATCTAGCATGTGGATAGATGATAACACCTACTATTGGGTGTAGTAGGACCCTATATTTACCCGCATCTATGGTGCTTATAGCGACTGATAACGCCTGTTTAAGAACGAGAGACAACAGGAATCAGCAGAACTAATGTACAGTTGGCAGGAACAAGACTAAAAACTTGGTTGGCAGTAATGTAAATATGAGAAGTGAAATTAGGAATAATACATATAAAACCACTGGTATGATCCTTCAGTGTATCTCAGAGATAGATCCCCAAGAACCAATACAAAACAAGGCTGAATTAACTTTTTCATTCAAGACATCACAAAAACATAAAAGACTACTCACACATAAAAGTGTCACTGGTGGTGTTTGTTGTTCTCTGTAACAATATGGATAAAAAGGATAAATATGTTAATTAATGTGGAAAAACAGCTTCAGATACATTAAATTTGGTATCAACATCTGCCTCACTTTTTCCCATGATTCTGTGGAGTGTTCATCGCGTCGGAAGCGGATCTCGGCTAAAGCTGGATGCTTCTCTGCGGCTGGCCAGCTTAAGTTGAGGTTGTTTTTTAACCAGGACATGGAAATGTTTTGTGGTGCTTCATACTTAACTATTGAGGAAAAACAACAAAAAAATCACATTTATTTACTATATATACTTTTGTACTTAATCTATGGTAAAATTCTCAGTTGACCTGTTGCTTAAAAAGGACAACAGTGTGTTTTAATCTCCCATGAGATGAGAGGAGCATCCAGTACCTGTGTGCCCGAGTACAACGGACCTCCTGGTCGACGTGCAGCTGGAGTTTCCTACGTGAGCTTTCACCCAAATGTGAACAGCGCGATATCTGATAAGTTGTTCCTCGTTGAGCTGAAACGTCTTCTTGTTGCTCCTGAATTTTGTTTTACTGCGAGAGAATATGTAGAGCTAGCTTTTAGTGCATTGAAAATGGCAGAAACACATCTCACATGTCCTCAGCATTAGACTGAAGGTGTATATTAACGCCTTTACGTCCAATTTTGACCATTTGTTTCACTTAAAGGAACAGTGTGTAACAATTAGGGGGATCTACTGTATTTGCAGAAATGGAATATAATATTATTAAATATGCTTTTTTTAGTGTATAATGACCTGAAAATAAGAGTCGTGTTTTTGTTAGCATAGAATGAGCGGTTTATATCTACATAAGGAGCGGGTCCTCTTCATGGAGTCCGCCATGTTTCTACAGTAGCCCAGAACGGACAAACCAAACGTAACTTTTCCTGCTTGGGTTTGAGTCGATAACGTTACTTGCTCCCTTCACCGCTGCTCTCTCTCTCTCTTGCTTCACCACTCACTTCCCACGTACACACACACACTACACACTGGCTCTGCTCCAAATGGCTCTAGAGAGGGCCATTTGCGTTTTCGCGTTGGTCACCGTAACTCTCCAACACGCTTTGCACACGGGAGAGGCTTCAGTTGGTTGCAATCTCCTCACCTCACCGCTAGATACTGTCAGATCCTAAACACTGGACCTTTAAGTTGCTTTCAGATTGTTAGAAAACAACTAGCCTGGCTGATATCTCATTTGTTTAATCTGTATTTTGTTGCAGATTTTGTGACCTTCAGAGAGAGCCAAGCTGGCTGTTTCCAGTATTTAGCCTACGCTAAGCTAAACTAACCATCTCCTGGCTGTACCGTAGAGATGTAGAGAAAGGCATTGATCTTCTCATTTAACTCTAAGCAAGAAAGTTTGAACAAAGTTGGGACAAACGACATGAGTTTGTAATGACTGGCCGTGGCAGAACGCTGCCTTTTAAGTGGTTCATTTTGGAGACAACTTTGTCATTTTCACACCGAGAGGACTGATGTTTTTTCACTATGTCTAATGTTTGTTACAGCCATACTCATTCACAAAATACTAAAATAAATCACCATGGACAAGCTGTCGGTTGATAATGTCACCACTTAAAATTGTTGCAGAACAATACTCACTTAAAGTAAAGGTCAAATGTCACATCGCTTTCAGTCGTATTCATGCTCCATTCACACATGTAAACGGACTCGTCTGCGTTTCTTCTGAAGCACTCAGGACTGGAAGGAGCTTCACATGCTGACCCTTAGGAGTGACACATTTGAAATGATCTCACTTATTCATTTTAACATTTATTTTACTGAGACTAGAAATAAACAAATACATTTTCTTCAGCAACAAACCCAAAGCAGAGATATGAAAGGCTGCAGCTGCAGTTTTCTTATTCTATTTAACCTTTTTTTATTGTCATTCCACTTTTAAAGTTACCTCTTGATTATATTCTTTTAATTTTCTCATTTCATTTTAGCTCTCCTGTGAAGCACTTTGCAATACTTTATTCCTGTATTGCACAGTGCGGATGCAATCTAACCACATGATGCTGATAAGCTAACCAACATGTTGTGGCTGACGTTGAACTTCTACTGCTAAAGAATTGTCACTTTCACATGTGTGATTAGTATCTACGCTGTGTTTTGATATTATCAGATAGAGGTTAACAGTAAAAGATATCAACAGGTAACTTAAATGAAGTAAGAAAAGAGAAGATAAAGGGTATTTATTTACCTTTGCTGACCGTTATGAGGAACATAAACACAAAAATGTATTCATGTAGTGAACTCCAGCATTTCAAAGTTTCCATGAGGTATAGTGGAAAGTCTCGAAAGCTTGTGAGAATTCTTCAGCATGTGAGTCCATGTGTTCAACCTGCCTTCATGTAACTCAGTTGTCTTTCTCAGAAATGTCAGACAAGTTTCATGTCTCTCAGGTTGTATGAGCTGCAGCAAAAACCACAAGTCAGGGGCGGGGGGAGGTTTGTGTTTGACACACTAGCAGACAGACACAACAGCCATTCTGAAACACTTTGAAGTCATTTTGTTTCTGGACCAAAAATATGTTTCATATCAAAAATAAGTAGGTCTACCGTATTTGTGGTTTCACACGGGACACGAACACCGGTCTAGAGCAGGAGGGGAATAAGTGCAATTTTTTATTGATGTTTGACTTTCTTCACCAGTCGGAGGTTTAAAGCGTTAGATCGTCTCTCAATACTTCCTGATTTACACTCAGCTCCAAGGCCATTGGTTCCCTACAGAGGTAAATCTCCAGTCTTATCCTTTAATTTTTCTCTGCACATTTGTGTTAGACGGGTAGTTTTTAGCTTGTTGCAAAGCTGCAACCTAGAAGTGTCTGAAAGCCATGAATAACCGCAGAGTTGAATGTTGATTCTCTGTGTGACTTTTTCATATAACACAACTGGTGTCATTTGGATGCA